>JACXGM010009232.1:0-27868 GCA_016801145.1 Umbra pygmaea
GATGGCCTTCTGGACAGCAGTCAGGTCGGCAGTCTTACCCATGATTGCGGTTTTGAGTAATGAAACAGGCTGGGAGTTTTTAAAAGCCTCAGGAATCTTTTGCAGGTGTTTAGAGTTAATTAGTTGATTCAGATGATTAGGTTAAAAGCTCGTTTAGAGACCCTTTTCATGATATGCTAATTCTTTGAGATAGGAATTTGGGATTTTCATGAGCTGTATGCCAAAACCATCAGTATTAAAACAATAAATGACCTGAAATATTTCAGTTGGTGTCCAATGAATCTAAAATATATGAAAGTTTAATTTTTATCATGTCATTATGGAAAATAATGAACTTTATCACAATATGCTAATTTCTTAAGAAGGACCTGTACTTGGTGTATGTATGTTTGTGCCTGCTTTTAATATAGGCTACTGTTGTTTTCAATATGTGTGCACCCCTGGAATGAAATTACAGTTAATTTTGTCTGTGAACAGAAGTTGACCTGACTATTACATGGTACAAAATGAAATATGAAACCTTTCTTCACATGTTTATAGAGGATTAATATGTATTTTCATTTCCATAAATTCAAGAGACTAAACAAAATTTAACATGATGTGGCAAAGGTTTGGGCAAATCAGACATTTAGATAGTAGATTTAACTGCTTTTTTTGTGAAGGAATTCCAGCTCAAATATATGTGGGTCTCTGCATGCACTGTATATTTGAGATCTCCACATAGATTTTTTTAAATATAGAAGTCTGGGGACAGAGATGGCCCTGATGTATGTTAAGATTTTTTTATAGCCTCAGACATCTGCTTAGAGGAGGCCATGGTTGTTGAAACTAGGCAGAACAACGATCCCACTCTGACAGATTATAAGTGATGGAGTTGCTTCAAAGGAATAGTTCAACACTGGGATGAAATTTCCCTGACTAACTGAAACCATATTGAGTCAATCAAACTTTCTAGGTCATGGTAATATTCTTAAAGAGGAACATTGACAAATACAAATAATTTGTCTATGTTCAGGGATTGACGTTAACTTTATTGGGCTCTTGTGTTTGGGACAAGTAAGTCTTGTGTTTTACTTGTCCGGTAGCAAACACTACTTGTCTGAAGAAGACATTTCAAGTATTGTGATTAACATTCATATCTGTAATTCCAGGAAACAAGCAATACATATCTCCCCATTTCACATAGAAACCAGGAAATTAATGGTAAAACAGTACATTTTAATTTGTGTTCCGAGAGGTACTTTTGGCAACAAGGCCATTGTCCAGGGGATTAAGGTAATTTAGAGAATATAGCCAACTCAATTGCTCTTAAAAGCACCAACTCAATGTGACTTGCTGTCAAATTTACAAGATGGCCTAAAACTAACATTTAGGTAACACATTGGCAGGTAAGTAAAAAAAATATCTACCAGCCACCCAGATTACTTTTACCCTGGTAATGGAGTCACTTTTGGGGAGAATATCTGTTAATTGCTATATTGAATCTGTCTACTTTTCAAGCAGTTCAAAATCTTAATAACATTTATATATGTAAATAAAACAGTCAGAAATTGAGGAACATGATATTAAGTGTCACTATAAAGTAATACATCAGCACAATGCTTTTAAATTTTGATGTTTTTCCTCTCTTTCTGACACTCATTCAATTTCTGCCACCGTCATCATGAGCATTTGAATAAAAGACTCAGTTGTTTTGTCCATCTCTATTAAACGTCACAAATACTTTGAATATCTCTATGGTAGACTTATGTGTATGTAATAAATCACAACCTTAATACACTCACCTAAAGGATTATTAGGAACATCTGTTCTACCTAATGCAATTATCTACTCAACCAATCACATGGCAGTTGCTTCAATGCATTTAGGGGTGTGGTCCTGGTCAAGACAATCTCCTGAACTCCAAACTGAATGTCAGAATGGAAAAGAAAGGTGATTTAAGCAATTTTGAGCATGGCATGGTTGTTGGTGCCAGACGGGCTGGTATGAGTATATCACAATCTGCTTAGTTACTGGGATTTTCACGCACAACCATTTCTAGGGTTTACAAGAATGGTGTGAAAAGGGAAAAACATCCAGTATGCGGCAGTCCTGTTGCCGAAAATGCCTTGTTGATGCTAGAGGTCAGAGGAGAATGGGCCGACTGCTTCAAGCTGATAGAAGAGCAACTTTGACTGAAATAACCACTCATTACAACCGAGGTATGCAGCAAAGCATTTGTGAAGCCACAACATGCACAACCTTGAGGCAAGTGGGCTACAACAGCAGAAGACCCCACCGGGTACCACTCATCTCCACTACAAATAGGAAAACGAGGCTAAAATTTGCAAGAGCACACCAAAATTGGACAGTTTAAGACTGGAAAAATGTTGCCTGGTCTGATGAGTCTCGATTTCTGTTGAGACATTCAGATGGTAGAATCAGAATTTGGCGTAAACAGAATGAGAACATGGATCCATCATGCCTTGTTACCACTGTGCAGGTGGTAGTGGTGTAATGGTTTAGGGTATGTTTTCTTGGCACACTTTAGGCTTCTTAGTGCCAATTGGGCATCATTTCAATGCCACGGCCTACCTGAGCATTGTTTCTGACCATGTCCATCCCTTTATGGCCACCATGTACCCATCCTCTGACGGCTACTTCCAGCAGAATAATGCACCATGTCACAAAGCTTGAATCATTTCAAATTGGTTTCTTGAACATGACAATGAGTTCACTGTACTAAAATGGCCCCCACAGTCACCAGATCTCAACCCAATAGAGCATCTTTGGGATGTGGTGGAACGGGAGCTTCGTGCCCTGGATGTGCATCCCACAAATGTCCATCATCTGCAAGATGCTATCCTATCAATATGGGCCAACATTTCTAAAGAATGCTTTCAGCACCTTGTTGAATCAATGCCACGTAGAATTAAGGCAGTTCTGAAGGCGAAAGGGGGTCAAACACAATATTAGTATGGTGTTCCTAAATATCCTTTAGTTGAGGGTATGTGCATACTTTAAACAACTTTTCTGATGAAGTGTTAACAAAGAATGAGCACTTGCACTGTGTAAAAAGAGCTGTGTGTCTGTGTAACCACTGGAAAACAGGAATAATACAGGGAGAATATAATCAATGTCCTAAAATACACATTATTGTTTTGTCCATAATATGCATTTGTTTCTAGTTAGATTTAGGTAGTGAAATGTTGATATTGCTATTCTACTATTGTCTGTGTTTTGTATTATTTAAGTTGATGATTTCGCCTGTTTACTATCCCTAAAACATAGTTTTTTATGTGTTTGTATTTTTTCAAAAAGACATATATATATATATATATATCTAGTGCAGGTTTAAAAAAATAAATAAAATGATTGTCTAATGTGACACAGGACTGGTTCCTGTAAGGTTACCTCAGACCTGTGTTGCCATAGTGACACAATGAAGGGGGAACTAGAAGTTCCTTTTATACCGGCACAAGACCACAAATGATGCTCTATGACCCCCAAAACCAAATATACCATCTGATAAAATGACTACATTTCAGAATTATATTTCAGTTTTTGCTCTGTAACAACACTATCAGGTTTAGTAAGTGGTAAATGTTTATCACAGTTTTTTTTTCTGTGCCCTGTCAGAGTGGAAAGGACTTCCTGGTTCGGACCCACCACGTGGAGTACTACGATGGGGGAATCCTGGACCTGGATGATATGCTAACTGATCTGCTGGAGGACCGAGACAAGGTAAGACCCAGTAACTTAAAGGCATCATAAATCCGGCTTATCTGTTCATGTGAGGCCTGTGGCAATGAACCAGGGCTATTCAACGCTGTTCCTGAAAGTTCAAAACCCTTGTTTTCATCCTGTTCCTACTGGGGACTGATCCTGGGAAGGGCCATGACCTTGCATGTACAAAAATACCTTCAGACCTCTGTAAACCAAACGAAACACACCTGACGTTTGGGTTTTTGCATCTAGTGGTTAAGGTTAGGATTGTGGAAGGTGGGTGCTGAACCTAGAACTGTATGTAGGGTGAAGATCACTTAAAAAGTTTGTCTTTTGTCTAACGTCCTAGCTCAGGGATATAACTGTGCTGGTTTTTCACCATGACTGTTTAGGGATTTGATCTAGCAAAGATGTTTTACTGGTCAGATGTTGTAATGACTAGAGGATGATGTAATGACATACATCATCCTATGCAGAGAAATTCTTATTGACATGGCTCGGCGATTCTATGCAGTGGGCTTAAAAACAAGAATTACAACAATATAAGAATTTTAAAATAGGAATGACAATAGTAATAGTAATAATAATGATAATAATAAAACGCTATGTACTGAGCAGTGGTCTGGAAAATGTACAACAGTAGAAGCAGTAAACATTATAGAATTGGCATGGAAAATTGTTTTCAGAGGTGCATTTGAATTCTGCTACATCAGATGTAGAGAGCATAAAGTGACCAGAGAGTGCTAGTGCTCAACAGACGATTTGCGATCAGTGTTCGTGTTCCATGTTGAGCAGCCGAATGGCCTGAGGGAAGAAACTGTTTTTGAGTCTGGTGGTCCGAACACAAAGATGTTTTACTGGTCAGATGTTGTAATGACTATGCTGCCTGGTATGAACACAAAGATGTTTTACTGGTCAGATGTTGTAATTACTAGGCTGCTTGGTATGAACACAACACATGCAGATCACTGATGCGTTCAGCGAAAGCAGGGATACCTCTCAGAGATTAGATGCCCACATCACTGCAACCATTCCTTAGTATCTCATGAAAGCATGACAACCACGTGACCGCCTGCATCTCAAACAAATTGCTAAAGCATACCAATGCTGATATAGTAATGTTTGGACTTTCTCTGTTGCATGTGTGTGCTGACAACTGCTAAGAAGTTACTTATCTGGTCCAGCCAGTCCAGTAATGGTTGATTTGACAAATTGCGCTACGTCAAACAGGTGTTTCACAAAAGTTGGGTTAATGCCTGATAGTGTGTTGCGTTGTGTGTTGTTTATGCTTTTTTCTGTTTCCATTTAAAACAAATGAACGGGGACATTTCACATAAGAAGGACAAAAGGCATAGTGTTGTAGTAAAAGACATCCAGATCACACCTTACCAGTCCTTCATGTCCATATGTACTGCAAAACTTTCTATGAGGCCATTAAAAAGAAATCAGTTTCCTTCTAATATGGCATTATTCATTCCTAGAATGTGCTCATAACCTGCCTGTGCTTTATATGCATAAAGGAGGAAGCAGAATGATAAATGAACAGCACTTACTCAGCAAGTACTGAACTCTAAATGAAACTAGAATATTCATATTCGCTCAGCGCCACTGCTGTGCGCTGCAATAACAATCATGTAACAGAATAAAAACTTACTGGAGGTGCGTTCCAAAATGGCACCCTAATCCTCTTTATTGCACTGTGTTTCAACAAGCCCTATATCGAGAATATGCGATTTGGAATGCTGAAGAGTGAACTTTTACTATGCCTCTAGTCGTTACTCTGATTATTAAAGGCACACATGGATTAAATAATAGATATGTTAACTCATTTTGCAAACTTTTAAAAGACATATCTGTATTCTTTTTTTTTACAATTTTAAAACGAGGGGTATTGAATCATTGGTAAGTATTTTTACTTACTGAGGGGAGTGTGTTCAGTGATAGAGCAGAGCTTGGATAGCAGGGACAACTTCTGGTTCATTCACTAATATGGGACTCATTTTGGCCTGGGATAGCAGTTGGGTGTAATAACTACTATATAGAAACAGATCTGACTAGATTTGCACTCCTACAGTACTCTTATCCCTCATGAACGTTGGACTTCAGCCTAGATAACATATTGCTGCTGCTGTGACAATGGTCGTAGGGAAAGTGTTTTACTTTTGGCGTCATGGATCCAAATATTTAAAGATTTCCAGTTAAGATGCAGCCCTTGTCAAGGGTTTACTATTTCCCCTCTCTGTGATGGCGGTTTCTGTTTTTAGTGCTCCCGTCCTCTCGTTCTGCACAGTCCTCCTCTCTGACAATGATCTACAAGGCATCCACTGTGAGCCCCTCCACTGCACAGCGTGAGGGCAGTGTTAGCCGGTGACGCTAACAGGAGGTAATGGCCAGCTATTTGTCCGCTAGCATAGCAGCCAGCTGTTAGCGAGCCCTTCATAAATATCAGATTCTCCGGATTTACCACGTGTTAGCGCTGTTAGCGTAGCGGCCGCTCCACCGGTGGTTGATGAGGTTGGAGATGAGGGGTGGCGTTGGATTGATTGCAGTACACACTCAAACACCGGAGGCTTTGTTGTCCTCCCCCTCCTAACCCCAGGAAAAAACAGCGGCCACCCGTCTGCTAATGAATATTCATGCGTGTCTGATGGATGATGAGGTGGGTGCAGAGCGATGCAACGGGTCCACACCACAGGACAGGAGGCAGCGTCCAAATCAGTCAATTAAACGCTCACAGCTTCACCGCCACTTCTTCCTTTCTGCTCTAACAACATGTCCTGCAGTTTATCTCCCTGGCTGTGGCTGTTGAAACGGAGGTTTAGACCATTGTGCTGCTGGGGGTATATAGCTTTGGGGGGTTTCCTAAAGTATGTCTTTGTACAATTCCTTTATTTTGTGGTGGTGTTGAAGGTGCAATGTTTAAACTTTTTCTGAGTGAAAACAACTACTTTTTCTTTCAGTGACCAACTTCCAAAAGCTATAGACAATGTATTTTGTGATTTTTAATATTCCAAAAAATAACTTGAGTTGGGACAATTATCTCCTACACTATGCATTCCTTATTTTGCAATTTGAAAAGGAATTGCGACGAGGACATGATGAGTTGTGCAAATTCTACAAATGTTAGCTTTTGAGTAATGGTGATGAGGTTGGACTTGACAGTAGCGAGGTGACAGGGTAACTACCGCTATATGTTGCATAAAATAAAATATTGTGTTGCTAACGGTCTCTTAGGCCGGATTATGTTTGTCACTTTTTAAGTAGTTATTTGCATCATGTTGAAATATTTCTTTATATGATTGAAAAGATATTCCTTTGTCATTTTGGATGCCACTCTTAGCTTTTTGGGGCTAATAAGTATAGCTATTTGTTGTTATTTTGAATGCTTGTACATACTTTACACATTTTTCAAGTATATGGCTGAAGAATTGAGGGGTTGATTTTTGCATTCACCTAATTTTGAGGATGGGAGTGCGATTGGTTTACTGGCTGATTATAGCAGCACTAAGGCCTTATTACATTGGCAAGCGTTGTCAATCTTTTTACTTTTATTTTTTTAAACACAAACAAAATACTACATTTTCAGCCAAACTCAATTTTTGAGGTCTATGCAATGACATCTGACTGAGAGCTGTATACCTTTGCCCTCTGATTGTCCACAATCTAAAGGCCTCATACTGTTGTGAACTTGGTCAAGACCTCAGAATGTCAGTAATGCAGGTGTGCACAAATAGCAGTGGTGCGTCAACATTTATGTAAGTCAACTTTCTAGAATGAATAGCAGGGGTACTCGAAACTGTGAAACATATGACAACTTTTATGTTTGAGTGCTAATCAGAGCTCCAGCTCTCACTTGCTGTGTGTGTGACTAATACCCATCATCTAACCCTCCGTGTTTCTGATGAGTGCCCGTAATGATGTGAGAGTAGTCAGTCTGTCGGCGTGAGGGGATACGCGCTGCACCGGAAGGACGCTGCCAGAAAGCCTCTCTACTCCTGGTAATAACCGGTGGCAGCACTTTGCTTCTCCCAGACAGCCATTTACCCAGGTAGACCTGTCATTCAATGTCATTCACTGCATTGAACCTTCAGCAAAAGCTACATTATCACAGCAATTACCCTCCTCCACCACCTGCTCTATAGTCTCCTGCCGTAAGCGTTTGGGATACAGAGTTGCTTAAATGGAACTGCAGGATATATTCTCTGGGTCCTGAGTTTGTAGGAACTTGGTCCATAATTTAGCTGGTAATCAGTTAGGTTTTAGAAGTGCACTTTGCTCTGCAGTACTGTAATAGCAAATTGTGTTGATGGACTTACCTTAATGTGTGTGTGTGTGTGTGTGTGTGTGTGTGTGTGTGTACACATGCAAACTAGTTGTCTTCCCCTCCTGTGATATTCTTGTCATCAACCACTGTAATTAAACTCAGGGGAGCATAGCCAGCTCATGAACGGACTGTCACTCTTTATTGTGCGCACACACACACACACACACACACACACACACCACACACACACACACCACACACGCCACACACACCACACTGATTATATTGGTCTCTATGCACATATGCCACCCCCCACATCAGTTTCCCTCTCTGATTTTTACTGTCAATTAAAAATAAAAAGGCAGTAAAAATATGTTCACTCTATAAAATAAAAAACACCACACTGAACACGATACTTTATAATCCTTTCGGACAACTACTCTTCAAAAGGAAACATCCTCACCAAACGCTGCCAAGCGAGAAATGTAATTTCATGGGAAAAATAGCCGTAATGATTCCATCCATCGCAACTAATTTGCCTTTTTAATTACTGAGTAGATTGTGTGAGTCACCAGTTCCTTACAGTATGGTTGAATATTCCCTACATTGTGCACTATGTATGACCACACCACATAGGGGTAAAGAGTGCCTTTTATAACTCAGGATTTCAATAAGGTTGTTTGACTATTGATGATGTCTTAGTGGTCTATTGCTTCTCCAACGCGACCTCATCACAGCTGATGTCATTCATGCTAATGTAATATTGTTTGTATTTTTTTACTGTATGTTATCAGATCTTAACCAAAACCTAATACTGTATTAGGAAAAATGGACCCTGATTGAAAAAAATCCATGTGATACAATTTCATTTATTCAAGAAAGTCATGCCTAGTGCATCTTTGAAAGTATTTGACCTCCCTACAAAACAATGAGTTGATTACACCAACCTCAGCAGCAATACCCAAGCTTTTCCTATAGCCTATTTATTGTAGGGATGCACCGAATCCAGATTTTTGATTCACACACATCTCCTGCATCATAATTAACCCATAACCTCAAACCTTTCACATGAAATGAGTTTCATTTCAGAAAAAATAAGACAATCGGAGTCTGCATTAACAGGTGACAGCCAGGTGTGAGTGTGGGAACGAATGTCCCCAGCAATACTGAAGTCTTTCACTGGGCACAGAAGTTGGTGGCGCACAGAGGTAGATCTTTGCCGTTTTTGCCAGTAGTGAAAATCGCTGCTGGTTTTTCTTCCCCCTGTAAAGATGGTTATGTTAAGGCTTGGCAAGATCTTTGTTGAAATGTTAGTTTCAGGAGTGAGGTTGTGGTTGATAATAGAATGTTTAATAAAGTACTTCTTGTTATGGTTACAGGGTCATCTCATAACAAGGCATCAAGATGTGTTGGGAAAAATGCCCTGAATGATCATATGGAACTGGGTTATATAGCCTAAGCATTTTTGTTCACACCCCTCCTAGAAGAATCTCCTCAGACCTGTGACTGTCTCATGCGAGCACATGTGCCGGTCACCTTAACTTCTGTCTAGTGTCTAATCAACCTGGCCTCACTAGTTGTTATTCAAATAACTCAGTAACCCTTATCTGTCTAATGTCCTGTCAGTAAAATGTCATGTTCTATTAGTCTGAATGGCATCTAAATGTATTAGACCTGTGATGGAATTACAGTCTAACCTACAATAGATCATATAGTTATAAGCAGTCTAATGTATAACAGAGTTATAAGCTACTGCTTATTCTGATGTTATAATATAAGAACAGTAAAGACCCTCTTTGTCCTACTCACTTGGCCTTGCTTCCTGTCTCAGTCACCTGTTGTCATAGTGACCAACTACTCCTCTCCTAAAGGAGAGTCTTACCTTTATCATAACAAACCTTTCTGTACTCATGGCTTGACCATGAGTCTTCTCCCTGTCTGTCTTGAGACAGTCTAACATGTCCTAGGATCCTCCAACAGGCCTCTAACTATAGCTGTACAACTCTCATCTAGCAATACCATTCTAAACTGTTTAAACTGTATTGAAACATGAATCTACTTCTCAACACACCACTAAAGAGGATCCTATCTAGGAGGAATCAGAGGCTTGCTGGAAATAAACACTTTTCTCCATGTCAGCACCCGATGTGACTGCCTCAGTATTGCTGTGGTACAGATTGGACCAGCGTAGCAAGCGTAGGGATTGGTGGAAAAAATTCTAAAGTTCGACAGAAACCGAACCCTGTTAAAAAGCCCAATATTCGGCCAAATCTGAAGCTGAATCCTGGATTCAGTGCATCCTAATTTATTGCTTAGTCTCTCAACACTAGGGAGGAATTTTGGCCCACTCTTTCCTGCAGAACTTTTTCATCTCAGTGACATTTGTGTGTTTTATAGCAAGAACTGTCTGTTTCAGATCCTTCCACAAAATCTTAATGGGGCTTGGATGTGGAAATTGACTTAGCTGTTCTAAAACATAAAACAATTCTTGTTCTCAAACCATTCTGATGTCACTTCTGTGTCTCTAATGTAGAATGATACAGATGTATGGGATCAAATAAGGGCCAATAATATTTAGAGGTTGCGAAGTGATGTTTGCATGTGTAAAAAAGTTTTGCATCTGTAGAAATATTTTGTGAATGTGCAAAAAAGTTGGGCATCTGTAGAAATATTTTGTGAATGTGTGAAAAAAATTTGCATCTGTAGAAATATTTTGTGAATGTGTAAAAAAGTTGGGCATCTGTAAAAATATTTTGTGAACGTCTGCAAATGTTTTGTGCAACACTGGAGTTACAAAAAAACGAAGTTACGAGTTGCGAAATTTTGACTGTGTCAAAACAGGGCCAAAACGTTATCCAATCAGCTTGTTGCTTATTGATTAGCCAATCAGAACGCTGCCCACCGATCAACCATTTCAATCCTTAATGTAGCTAGCATTACACAGGATCATGTGTATTTTTTATATACTAAGCGATTCAGATTGTGTATGTAAAGTGTTGTATTAAAATATTATAAGTTAGTGAATATGTCACACTATTTACGGTAGTGGTCAAAAGATTCTAGCGAGGCGCGTTCTCATTACTTCTCTGCCAGTGTTGGGTAAAGTTACTTTTCTAGTTACTTGTTGAGTTCACAAGTTTTGGGAAGTCCCTAATTAAGACAAAATGATCAGGTAAATGGAGTTCATATCTTACTGGTGACCATTTTTTGTCTAAATTAGGGACTTCCCAAAACTTTTGAACTCAATAAGTAACTGAAAAGTAACTAGAAAAGTAACTTTACCCAACACTGGTCTCTGCATTCTGGTCAACACGGAGGAGCACGAGGCTGGCGCTTTATCACAAGCATAGATCGTTCACATGTAACACAGGGAGACAGATTCTTTAGTGGATTCCTAGCCTTTCATAGTTTCGCATTCAGAATAAAAGCGTTTGATTCAACGTGATAAAAATCGATTAACAACAAAGGAAAGATTACACATTTCATAAATATGCCACTGAACTTTATGAGAATAGTGTGACATATTTACTAACTTATTTTAATAAGACCATTTACATTTGCATTCTGGATCGCTTGCATATATAATAAAAACACAACATCCTTTGTAATGCTAGCTACATTAACGATTGAAATGGTTGATCGGTGAGCAGCGTTCTGATTGGCTAATCAATAAGCAACGAGCTGATTGGATTGCATTTTGGCCCTGTTTTGACACAGTAAAAATTTCGCAACTCGTAACTTGGGTTTTGTAACTCCAGTGTTGCACAAAACATTTGCAGACATTCACAAAATATTTCTACAGATGAAAAACGTTTTTACACATTTACAAAATATTTCTACAGATGCAAAACGTTTTTACACATTCACAAAATATTTCTAAAGATGCAAAACATTTTTACACATGCAAAGATCACTTCGCAACCTCAAAATATTATTGGCCCTTATTTGATCCCATACAGATGTTGCTCGTCTAAAGTGTCCTTCGAGGGGACGTGCTATACCGAGTTACACTGCAAACAATTGATTATCATTTTGGTAGTATTTTTATAAAGAAAAAAATACAATTAGTGGCTACCAGGGGGCTCCAGTGAGCACTTCCAAATTCATCCAAAGCATTTGACTTGGTTAACATACTGTAGGTACAAAGGCTTATTTCTCTATCATTAAAACAACTAAATTCTGAAGTTAAATGTAACATTTGTAGTGCTGTAACAAATGAACAACATTCCTACAAAATAAATGTTAAACCTGCGTTAAACCAGACATTAAGGGACCTCTTCTCCTTTCACCTGACAACCAAAAAGCAAAGCCATAACATTGAAGTACAGTCAACGGAGAGTGGAGAACATTATGTGCAATAGTTGCACAGCTTTATAAAGTAAACCAAGAAGAGTAACTGACTAATTGGAAGTATGATTTATGTTAGTATACAGTGTAGTGTAGCTAAGTGTAGCTAAGTGTAGCCAAGCGTATCATTTCTCTCTTCTGCTAGTCTTTGCTATTAGCCTGGAAAAATCCAGACCCAAATCCTGAACGATTAAGGGTCTGGGTTCGAGTAATGTAAATGACTCATCTCGAGGGGCGGCACCAAGCGTGCATTTGAAAATCTCACTGTACGCAATTGGATAACACTACGACCAATCACCAGTGGGTTTTCACTAACCCTATGGAGGAGCTAACTGGTAGATAAAACTCTTGTCGTATCAGGTCGCAAAACAGCAAAAACGTCCTTTTATAAAAAGCGAGAGTTATAATGTTTACTAATGACTTCGAGGTCGCAGAGCTGTCGTGTCGTCATCTGTTTAACACGCCTCTGGCACGCCTATATCAGATACACCGATGTGATTGGTGCAGCTCGGATACAAGGGCATAGTTAATGAGCAGAAATACTCGGTGCCAGAGTAACTTGCTGAGCAAATTCAAATTGTGCTCTCGCGAGAACTCTGGATTTCCAGGGTACTTTGCTATAATTGTGGACTTGAAATAACTTTTTTCTTTCCAGAGTAACCCATTTAGATTTGCCTCTATTTATTTACTTATTTATTTTATGTTTTTTCAATAAAAGTCATTCACGGCTTACATGAAAAACTGTTGATTTTGTTTGTTGAAATTTTTGCTTAATGAAGACTGATTTATAGTAAATCTATGCATGTGAATGTTTCAACAATGAGCTTACCGCTATACGCGACTCATTTTGCTCCATTCAGTTTTCACAGTTGGTCATGTTTGAGTGGCATCTGATGGGGAATATTCCTCTACGCAAAATAATGAATAGTGAATGATTGTGAGAGACTAACAAAAACATATTAAAATCCAGATATTTGTCTATCGTAATTCAATTGCTTTGACAAACACTGAAAAACTGATTAGCAATTAGGCTTGGTAATATTTCTGTAAGTCTTTATATACTGAGCCTATGATAAGGCCTAATTAGGCCATTTATTTAAAACAATTTAATATGTGATTTGTATCATTGTTAGAGCACACCATTCTTTCCAACGAGACATAACAAACGTATTAATTGAACCTAAGGTCAGGTTTTTGCCCCCTACTGTGGCAACCGAATAGGAATTTAATGACTTTCCATTTGTATTTTAAAGTGGCTAACAACATGTATTTTTAATGCTAACTTTCTTCCTGTGAGCTTATTAGACTGTAGTTGCCTGGATCCACTGGTTAGAAGAACGCTGATTGGTAGAACCAAACGTTCTTTTGTTCTAGTGAGCAGGAGGGGATTCTCAGCAGGGAATGGTCATTCTGCAATCAGAGAAGTCTCAATTAATGGATTATTATCTAATCAGCATGACCCTGATTGTAAAGCTCCCTCCCCAGAAAGTAGCTCCACTTTTGCATATGATTATTAGCAGTAAAACATGTTGTGGTTCGTCATGGTTAATATTTTAAAATGGATATTCTGATGTTGATATTCCGGGCCTCAGAACTGTTATTAAAGTTGAAGTTATGGCCTTATGGATAGCTGTGTCATTACATGACCAGTGAAATCCTGAACTGTTATTAAAGTTGAAGTTATGGCCTTATGGATAGCTGTGTCATTACATGACCAGTGAAATCCTGCTTGCAGATTAGTCCAGACATCCTGTGGATAAATTAATAAGCAGTGCATCCAGGTTCTTTTTGTCTATGTAGTAATCACCTTTAGACCATCTTTCTGTGCACCATTACATTGATGCAAGAGTAGATGGTGTAAGTGTGCCTGAACATGGTGACTCTGACATGGTTTTGTGGTTTTGCCGGCAGACTGGCTGTTTTAACTACCCTACCAAGACCTACATGTCAAATCACACAGCTCATTACCTGCTAATGAGTGAGACGGATGAGGTAGGGTACAGAAAATGCATGTGTGTCTTTCTGTTTATTATAGCCCACTGTGTATTTCCTCTTTCGTCCAACCTCCCCTGCCAATAACTCAAATTAACAGTCACACACCTGCGGGAGGTTGGTGTGTGTGTGTGTGTGTGTGTGTGTGTGTATGTGTGTGTGTGTGTGTGTGTGTGCGCGCGCCCCCAGTACGAGCTTTGAGCCAGGGGTCTGAGGGTTAGCCAGACATGGGCGTATAAAAGCGTGTGGCGAATCACCTTGTTCCCGCAGCAATTAAAACATCTGAAACCGAACCTTGCATCTGCCCTGATATGCAATTGTTATTTTCCATTGCCCAACGCTATCAATTTCCACCAGGCGCCCACACCCCTGACCTGTACTAATGAATAAATTCTCTTAATGAATGGACATCTGTAGATTATATGGTAATGCATCTAAATAGCCCATTTGACTTCATCCCTCATCTGGGCTTTCAGTAATGCTGCCATCACAACATGCAGGGCATTCACTCTCTTAACAACAAAATATTTATAGCATGGTAAAACACCATCTTTTGAAAGAATGTTTCCTTTTTTCCATGTTTATTGATGTCAATGGTTCTAACAACCGCCCAGTATACAGTAGAAAATGGCTTTTAAATGCTTTACCTTATGACGGAAAAGCATCAAACACAGGCTTCTATTCAGATTCATTACAATGATATATTTTGATGCCTGTAAAAGGTTTCCGGAGACTCTAAGAATTTCGATTCCCTGCCAGCTGCAAGGGTAGGCTCACCATGGCAACAGTAAGTATGGCGACAAAGCCAGTGGGCTGGTTTTACCACAGGCACTATGATGATCAGTCGTTCAATCAATCTGCCAAATGGATTTGATAAAGCCCTTTTGAAATCCACAGATGTCCCGATTTTAATAGAAAGACAGCTTCCTGTAGCCTGGTTCGACTCTAAGGAATGATGATGTTAGCTGGGTTTTGATGACAATGCAGGTCTACAGGGAATGTAATCTCGTGGCTGAAACGGCCCAGCCATATGGCATTTCGGGTAAATACCAGATGGGCTGGTCCATCTTTGTACTAGTTGGCCTGTATAGAAATGTTTACATTAAGGTCTAAGATATGGTAGAGGAGTCTTAATGAGGACACATTGCAATTATTCCATACTTTCAGTGGTGCACTTTCTGGTGCCTAGATCTCTGTAAGCAAGAGAAGCAACCAGTGACCTCACCACTCCAGTTCCCATAGTTGCCCTCTACCAGGTTATCAGCTGCCCACCATCCTCTGATCAACTCTCTCTGCTAAAGCAGTGACCATGATCTCCGGAGGATGCAGGATTAAAAAAATGGCATCAGTTTGCTTACCTGCTCCAAAAAAAAATAAGGGAACACTCAAATCACACACGGGATCTCAATGACCAAAATATATTAAAGATCAAATACTTTACTCACAAATTACGTTTCCACGAAACCAAAATCACCAACTGATTGAGGGCTGGATTCAACCTCACCCAAAACGGTAAACAATTTAATGAGGCTGGGCATTGTCCTGCACCTGAAAGGTCTGAGTCAGGGTACTGTTGCCTAGCTTGTGAAGGTATGTGTGATCCTCCAAAGATATTCCTCTTCAGATCATCACTGGCTCACAGCCAAACCCGTCATGCTGGATGTTGCAGGCAGCATATCGTTTACCACAGTGTCTCAACACTCACTTGTGTCACATGCTCAGTGTGAACCTGCTCTTGACTCATCTGTGAAGACAACGGGTTGCCAATGGCGGACCTGCCAACTCTGGTGTTTTCTGGCAAATGCCACTGGAGCTGCATGGTGGTGGGGTGTGATCACGGGTCCCACTAGAGGACGTTGGGCCCTCATGCCACCCTCATGGAGTCTGTTTCTGACCCTTCATTCAGAAACATGCACACCAGTAGCCTGCTGGAGGTCATTTTGTAGGGCTCTGGTAGTGTTCCTCCTGTTCCTGCTCATACAAAGAAATGAAAATTACAGTTCTTCTACCCGCCTTAATCCCCATAAAGACACAAATACAATACAAATAAACCATAAATATGATAGGTCTAAAAATATAATAGAAATGGCCCATTTCCTGGTACCCATTTCCTGGTATCTCCTCCATGCTCTTGTGGCTGTAGTGGGAGACACGGCAAACCTTGTGGCGGCACGTATGGATGCGGCATCCTAGAGGAGCTGGACTACCTGTGAAACCTGAATGGGCTGCAAGTACTGTCTCATGCTTCCAGTAGTGACAAGTACACTAGCAATATGCAAAATTAAAGAATCAGTCAGGAAGGATAAGGAGAGATCAATAGTCTGTGGCCACATCTGCAAAACCATTTCCATTTTAGGGGTTGTCTTGCTGTTGCCTCCAGTGCACCTGTTGTCACTTTTGCACCAAAACAGGTGACAACGATTCACAATCGCTTATGTTTCCTAACTGGACAGAGAGATATCCCTGAAATTAAATTGACTTGGTGTTATACTGTGATGATTGTGTGTTCTGTTCATTTTCTTGAGCTGTGTATATAGCTTTTTATTTTTATGTAGCAACTTAGAGCACTAAGATGAAAAATGCTACAGACGTTCCAATACTACTAATAATATTTACTATATAATATACAGCACAATCAACAGAATGTTTCCAAACACCCACCTGTATTGTACTTCTTCCTGTAAGCTTGAGCAGAGCACAGCCATGACACAGATGTGTGTAGGTCCCACTAAGACACTGCTGGTTGAGGGCTTACAAGATAAAAGCACATGGTGACACTGGAAATAAGAGCCTACAATGCTGTTCCATGCTGGACTTTCCAACCCCACTTCTCTCTCTAAACTCCGTCATTTCCCTCTGGCCCTCTCCTTCACATTGTCATTCCGTCTCCTCTCCTCCTCTGTTTCTTTTCTCCAGTTTTTTCCTTCCTGCTCATTGCGTTTGGTGGCTCACCATCCAGTCGTCACACACCGCTAGTTCCAAGGCTTTTGTAAAGAGTAGAGGAGGCGTCTGTTAAGACTATTTAGAGCCTATTAAGAAAAGGTTAAGCATCTATTAAAACACCAAGAGTGTGCCAGCACTAATTCATTCGTTAAGTAGGCACTCCTAATTAAAATAGATAAGTGAAGGAGGATGAACAACAGTGGGCTTTGATGAAAAGGAACGTGCGAGAGAGGACGTGGGAGAAGCAGTAGTCCACAGGTGCACGGTCGCTCCAGCCTTCTAGTGTAATCACTCCCTCCATTTCTCTCCATGCCCCTCGGGGAGGGGGGAGTGGAGGAGCAGCTGGCCTTGCAGTCGCCACAGGCTAAAGAAAACTGGATTATTAGCTTCTCGCAAGGACTTTTGGGAGGTGTATTGCATGGGAAAGTGTGTGGTGTGTGGTGTGGTGTGTGGGGGGGTACAGTCACTGTAACTGTTGATGATGTGTTTGCACTGCAGGGTGATGAATGATGAGCCTTCTCTGTTTGTGGTGCTCCAGGTCTTAGAAATATGCAGCCACGCTCTTTCTCACCTCGCTTAATACACACGTGTTCGCAAACTTCCCTCCCGTTGATCTAGGGACCACATGTGATTTATGGAAAGTTTACCCCCACCACTAACGAGGGTGCATAAATAATAATAGGACCTGTCACAATGCACAGCGGGCAGAGCAGGACCTGTGTGTGTTTGTGTGTGTTTGTGAATCAGAGTCATCAGTTAAAAGTGAGATGTGTAGTGGGTGTGGGCACGTACGTACAGCAGAGGGAGCAGTCCATCATCAGAGTGGTGGATAGAAGAGGGCAGGTCTAGCAGAGGGAGATCACTTTTTCACTTGGGGAGAGCCAGCTACATAAGGAGTGAGACATCAGCTCTCAGCTCAGAGTAACACCCTACATGCAACCTGGTGAGAGAAAGTACCAGAACCCTTACAAATTAATTTTTTTGGCCTTTTGTTCTAACTAAAATGACCATTGAAAATGTCCAGCAATGGTCAGAGCATCCAAAGAATGGTTTAAAAATATTCTTTTAACTGAAGTTTGAAAATGCAGGAATATTGACCATTATACTGGAAAATTGCATTTCATCATTTTTCATGGCTTTCAGAAAGTGCTCAAAGAGCTTGTTTTTCCTTCTCACATCAGTAATTTTGTCAACATTGTACTGGTTGAAATGTGTTTTCATTAAAGATATCATGGGATGTGAGAGTTGGGTAACCCACCGTATTTACTGCTAGCTGTGCTGTGTAGCGTCTGTGTTTGCACATGTGTGATGTTCTTGTGTGTCCGGGTGTGTGTGTGTGTGGGGGGGGGTTTGCTAAAAGCCAGGTGTGGTTTACTAGCAGTTATTCCCACACATCTGGATGCACTGTATGGAACCCCTTACACAGGGAAATAGACATGGGATTTGGGGAGTTTAGATGGTAATCCAGTCAATTTTCCACTTGTTTAAACAGTACACAATGTTTACATTCCATCGATAGTCCTTTGTGTCTGCCAGGGTTTGTTTGTGTGTGAGGGTGTGCACACATGTAACAACATCTGACTACCTCTGGGAATGTTCGTAGCTTTGGCCGAGTTAGCCACACCCGCAGAAGTGCCTCCATCCAACACACTTGAGATTGTTGTGACGCTGGATCAGCGTGGCAATCAGTTAGAGGCTCAGATCCATCCTTTGTTCTTTCATGCCTTGGTCGGTGATCTGTGATGACTTTTGTAAAGTTAGACATGCTGCCGGCAACCCACACTGACTGCATTCTCACAGGAAGCACCGCATTTCATCTTTCGACCAATCATGTCAGGGCTGTCCACATCAGATATTTTTTCTAGGCTAATACGATTGGTTAAAACACCAATTAGTGAATGTCGGAAAAATATCAAGTTTGGCCTGCCTGTGCAAACGCAGCCATCCGGATTCCTTTCACCAGTCCAGCCGCGTCAGATCAGTGAGCCATTAAAGAAGAAAGGATGTATTTTAAAAGAGTGGAATTTTTCCTTCAGGTTCATTTCTCACTATTTTGACAGGTAATTCAGTAGGCATTTCATGTATCCATAAAGCGTCCTCATCTAGACTGAATTCTAAATTGCACCCTTTTCCCTATGGGCCCTGGACAGAACTAATGCACTTCCTATGAAATAAGGTGTCATTGTAGTAAGCTGACTAACTGTGCACTTAGAGATATCAGTTATTATAGAGAAAGCCCCCCTGCATGCTTTAAGCCAAACATACCACTTCCCTGAGATTTTGTGCGTGGAGGGGGCAGAGAGAGACTTGAGAGATGATGATTGGCTAAATGTATTACTGTCAGGATGCTGCCTGCGCCTCAGTGCTGCATTATGCATGTTAGTAGTTTGAAGGGGACGGGGGGGCTGTTAAGATAGATGACAGGCAGACAAAAGCTCTGCAGCCCAATTGAGATGTGCCCCACACAAACAGAGTGAACTGAGGGACGAGAGCAGATGGATGAGGGCAGGAAAGCAGTGGTCGTGGGGAGAGAGAGGAGGTGGAGAATTTCGTGGGCGGCGGGTGGTCAGGGTAAAGTGGTGCAGTGGTTGTTAGTGTCTGTGTGTGGCAGGGTTGCAGTGAAGAAAATGTTACACTGGATATGCAACCAGCATTTCATTTGAAGGGACATTTCTGGAATATAATGGTTGTCTATATTCAGCGGCCACTCATCTCTTTCCTTACTTGACTTTTCGGATCAATATTTACCCTTTTATTTCAAAATAATTGTCTTTGTCTTGTAGCTGTTTTTGTGTTGAACAAGGTCAGTGCGTGTCTACATTTCTGTTCTCCTGACTTCAGTCAATTTCACATATTTTGTAAATGTTCCTAAGTTGCAGAATTCTGGTCTGTCCCTGTAGCTAAAGTTGATATTCCTGGCGATGCCAACGCCCAGCTGGGCCAGATAACTGAGATGAAAAGGAAGTCCCGACATTCTGCATTGACACTCATAGGGGATTTGAACCGCACTTAAACAAGATCTTCCAAGATACAAGCAACTGATAAAAGGCCCTAGACTACAAGATAAAGTCCTGGATCAGGTTTACAGCCCTAATAAAGGACGTACCACACTGCCACCCACACCACCCTCGGGACCTCAGACCATGTGATGCTCTAACAAATCCCTGCATATAGACAGCTACTTAAAACTCCACAGCCTGTACAGCACCCAGTACCAAGAAGGACTGACAAGACCATTGTGGAGGGATAGGTCTTGCTTTACACTACAGACCTGGGCAACTTCAACGATGCCAACATGCATAACTACACTGACAGGTCACATCTTACATCTAAGTATGTGAAAAAAACTGTGTTCCATCAGTATGGGCAATGAGAAGCCAAGGTTTACTGGTGTTTGTAGGAGTTTACTTACTAAAGTTTAAATTATGAGCCTGTGTTCTGGTACAAATCGCTATTTAGAAATGCTAAGAAAAAGCTATATCAGTGGTTCTCAAAATGTGGTACGTGTACCACTGGTGGTACTTATAGCACCCATGGTTGTACACCTATTTGACTAGGAAGAAAGTGTTTGATATGAAACGTTAATCAAATGTGTTGTGGCTGTGCAGTAAAGCTTAGCCCATGTATTTACAGCGGCAATGTGAGGTGAGAATAGGGTTCTTGGATGCTCATACTGCTGATATCATAAACCATTTAATACAGTAACTGATCATTGTGCACAATATGTTGTGTTTGTTGTGTTTGCAACTAAAATTCTTAAATGATGCCTAACATATTCAGTAGATGGTCACATGGTCATACAATGGTTATTGATTTATGGATACTACCGAAACCATCCGGTTTTAAAATGACAAAACACTGACGCTGCCCATTTTTTTTAAAGAGTTAATTCTTAGCAAAAACCCCATTGTTCTTTCAAAAATATGTGCTCATTCATGTGTAATTACTTCCACCAACTAATCAAAGTATTTTCGTAAGCATAGAATCTTCCATTTACAATACATACAATGGTGCCACTCGGAGGCGTAACATGGCTGCCGCAATTCGTCTTTAAAATACAATAGGCAAAGAGGGACACCTGGAAATTCAAGCTCAGCCTTTTGCATTTCTATACTAGTGGCACTGTGACGAATGCCAGGGGGAGATTACTCACGACTGCCGTCAAATTTCAAAGTCTGCTGAAGATGTAAGATCATGCCTATTCTCAAGGACATGTAATGGCAGCGCTGGCCCAAGCTGTACAGTAGGCAAGAACGTTACAGTTTTGCTCCAGTTGCAAAAATCTGCTAGCTAGGTAGTCTACTTCATTCGGCGAAGGATAATATACTGCACTTTTTTAATTTTCACACTTGAAATGTGTGCACTATTCCCGGAGGTACTGCAATACCGAGTCGTTGCGTGGAGCAGACGGAGCAAGCCCAGTTCCCCGATGGCGAACCTATCAGATATTAAACTGATAAGAACATATGATTCAAAGCTTTCATTATCCAATACAATACAGCCATATAGCACCAATGTTCAACACATTACACACAATCATTTGACTTAACCAGGACCATGTTGACATGTTAGTTTTCTTCTCTAAAAACCTTAAACTAACCAAGAAAAGGTGTGCAATGTTATTTATTTTTCACATGTTCATCTTGTTAGCTGAATGGCTGCACTGCTATATCCACTGTTTTGTTTTGCACTGTTGTTGTTTTAGCACACTCCTTTTGAAAAGATGTCTGGAATGTGTCTGGGTACACTAGTTGTTGCACTATTATGTTGTTCTATTTTTTTATGTCTTGTTATGACATTGATATTTTTCAAGTATTTTAATAAAGATGTTCATGTTTTAAGTTCAAGTACATGGAATCTTAGAAAATACTTTTTTTCCCCGTGGTATTGAAATCAGCATTAACAATCGTGTTATTTGTATGGGCATCGACTACTGACTTTTTGGTATTGTGACACCCCTCGGTGTTCCTAAGGTCCCTGACTTTAACACACGATTGCCAAGGTGAACGTTCTCTCATTTTATGTGAGCAAGACTGTTAACACTAATTGCTCCCAGAGCTGTGAAAGCTACAAAGTAAAAGTTATTTTCCGGGGTCGGCTGAGTTCACAAGTTTTATAGTTATATATGAAGTCCCCTTACTCTGGTCATTTGGGTTTTAATTTCCAACTTCCAAAAATGGGTGAACCCAGTTGAGTACTTTTACTTTGTAATTTTTACACCTCTGATTGCTCCTTCTGCCCCTGTAACATTTCCCTCAAGGTCATTGCTGTATATAAAAATTGGTTTTCAGTCAACTTTCCAGAACCAATAGTGATAAACATTCAAAACCAAAATAAACGCTTGTGTTCAAAATAAAGCTCATGTCTAGTTTGCAGTTTATGATGTTTTTGATTAACAACATGAAGGTGATGTTTTCTGTACTGGTATGTTGGTTAGACTGTTTATTAGTTTTGTCAATGTGTTTTCATGTTTGAAGTTCCTGCTCTACTTGTTTTTATTGTTAGTTCAACTTTGGGTTCTGCCATTAGACTGCCCTTAAAACATACCCAGGCATTTCCTTTTATGACTTTGTTTATTAAATCAATGAAGTATTAGATAGTAACATGGCATGTTACTAAGGATACCTTTGTTTATTGTAATATTTTGGCTGAACATCTTAATATTTTAATGTCAAAATTAAAAAAGTACATCTATAAGGGAATGTACTTATCCAAGGCATTGCTTATAAATAATCATGAGGATTAAAAATACAATTTTGTTTTACGTCTGAAATGTTTTAAAGGTACAATCAAACCTTATTGTTGACTTCAACACTTCACAAAAAATATTTATTGCTGATTTATGTGGTCTTATTAGCTACAGTACGTGGCAAATGATCGATTCCACACATGATTACAATCGATTGAACAATTACGGTACATTTAAATCCTTGCACTTTTCTACTGCATCTTCGGTTAAAGCTACAGTCCTCAACTTTAGTCATTGCAAAAAAAATTTTTAGGCCCCCCATTTTAGTCCAGATGTGTAGTATATTGTTTTTATTGTATGCAAGTAGAATCCTTGTCTTATCATAGTTGGCTTAAAACTGTAAACTGTTATTGCAAGGAATTCCCAACAAACGTATGACGTATGGTAAAGTGGAGAAAGTACTGTTGACAGAGCTTTCAATCAAACCAGAGTTACATGGTGTTGACTAATGAGTTGGCAGGGCAGGCACAGCCTCTAGACCCAGCAGAATAAGACAACTTAGACACTTCAGAAAAATTAACTAAGTCCCAAGCGGGGTCCCATTTTAACCCAACAGCAGGTTAAGTGGTATGAGATTTCCACAACATGAAGCTGAATAATAAACAGGCACACTCATTCCAATGCCAATGCAGTTGTGAATTTAATAGGGAAACTGGCTCACAATTGGAAAAGGGAAAAAGGATTTTCAGCTTTCAGATCACAGTCCACAATCAGTTCTCGTTGTTCTTCATTCCAGGGTGAATCCAAAACATAGTTCTCCACCAGTCCAATTCGGTACACAGTGTCACATCCGTTTAGATAAATGTTATCCTGTTGTCACGCTCCCTGTGATAAACCTTCCTGTCCAACCCTTCTTCTGAGGCCTATACTACAAAGCAAGATTTGGGTTTAGCAAGCTAACTTCAGGTTTAACCCTGGGTTTTTAGTATCACGACAGGGGTTCACCTGTACCGGGATACATTGCCATGGTAACTTATGCTTACCTTACCTGCTCCGGAGCAGGTTATAGTCGAGATAACGGATTTACCTGAATAAAAGCGCTGCCTACTTACCAATCAATTCTCGATTGAAACATGAGTGGCCATTGGCTTTCTCTGATGAGTATCTTCATGAAAGATATATAGTTTCTCAGTGGAGGGATTGAAGTATCTTTGTCAACTTCTTGAGCCGTTTGTTGCCAGTGCGATACATCAAAGTCATGTGCATACGGTTTCACAAAATGTATGCATAGCATTGCGTTTGTTTGCTACTGGTAGATTCATGTATGCTGTGTTTGATATGAAACCAACATCAATGTATCCCCTTTCACTGTAGAGACAGTACATATATTGTACTATTTACACCCACAAAAAATTTGTTGAACAACCCAGTATTTTCAAATTGATTATTTGACACATCCTGCAAATTTTTAAAACTGCCAGGGTTGCAACCGAAATAATATGGCATTCATCTAAGCAACACATTGTTTCAATGGAATACACAATTGTAATTATTGTCAGATCTAGTTTTGCTTAATGACTGGGCAGTGATATCGATAACTGACAAATTTATAAATATGCAGTTGGCAATTTTTTGCCAGTTTTCCTTCTTGCTATACGTCTGTATTATAATTTTTATACTCTTAGTATTTCTCTAAAGTTGTCGTTTACTCCTTGAGCAAAATATGGGTCTCATAGACTTGTGTGAAGGCACTTGACATCCTGGGTCAATTTAACAAATTGATAACCACCATCGTGACATCTCTTATCTAGATCGCAGTTGTTAGGTTTAGTGAAGCCAGCTAATGAAAGAAATCCAGGATATGTTGAACTTGCTTTGTAGTATAGGCCTCTGATCTGCTCCATTGTTATATACAAACACTCAACCACTTACCTACTTAACGAGACAGGCTGTAGCTGTTTCTCAAGTCAAGGAAGGATCCTCCCAACCCGGAATTTCGAGGATGCTACGTCATCAAAGTCCGTCGAAGGACCGTTCCAATGTCGAGGATCCTTTAAATTTCAACCAAGGACTGAGTCCTTCGTTCTGAGAATTTCGCATAGACAGTAAAGGATGCATCTGTGTATCCTTTGTGCTTCCAAATCACCCACAATCCTATGCGTGCGGCTTTGCCGGCTTGTTAAAAGAATACAAAAATGGCGGACGTTAGCGGAGTCGGAGCGATGACAGGGCAATATGCTTTCAAATATATGTATCTTTAGTGTTTAACGTTACTGTACATTTGTTTAAACGGTAGTACATATAAGTAAAGATTAATGTTTAAATGCCAGTACAAATTGCTAATGTCCACTGTTGAATTGCAGCGCCAAAGACTGACCTTTTCTCTGACATAATGATGCAATGAAATGAACTTGCTAGCCTGTTCCATTTACGTGTTTTCTGAATGCTAAGGAGGAGCCTCGCCTAACCTCTGAAGGACCTGACTTAGAAGGACCAGTCCTACCAAGGAAGGATTCTTGACTTTAAGAAACAGTTTGCGTCTCGTTAATGCCAACGGCTGACAGATATCTTCCCTCAATCACCACTCCCCTCAGCTTTCCCTAAACCTAGAGGCATGAATAGGCATAAATATCACCTAATATCACAGAAGGCATCTTTAAATACAATATTCAGTTATTTTCATACTATGATTTGAAGTGTTTGTTGTTCTGTATTATCTGAATCTAAGTCTAGATTCTGACTGATCTTTTAAATGCATATTTATCTTAAAAAACATAATTAGCTATAAGCTCAGGGGAATGGTTCTGTAATATTTAGTTTAAATTGATCCATCATTTGTTTGGAAGCCACTGTCGCAGTTACTGTATCTTAGGACTAGGGGGCACTGCCAATCTGTTTCCTTTTGATGTACGTGGTTAGAATGAGAGGTGGTAAGGAAGCTTGCTACACTGTACTCTAATGCTCCCATGTCAAACAAGTAAACAGTGGTGTCCTTCAGTCTCACACACACACACACACACACACACACACACACACACACACACACACACACACACACACACACACACACACACACAGTATATTATTCTGATTTCTTTGAAACACTATCATAACCATGGCTTGTTTGTATGAATGTGTGTGTGTGTGTGTGTGTGTGTGTGTGTGTGTGTGCATGTAAGCCCTCAATAAGAAGTTAGAGTCAAGTCACACATTCCTAGGAGTAAAAGAGCACTCTGTTTTCACATCCAGCCCGGTGATTTGCTGACAGTCTTTACATGACAAACACTGGTCGCTATTTGCATGTTTTTTGGGGTGACGGTGATGTGGCGGGTCACATTATTCAACACGCCGGCCAATATCAATATGCCATGGTGGGGATGCGGGTAAAATGAGATGCTTGTGTTTGCATACAAATCACACAGGGGATGGATGTTGCTTTTATGAAAAGGAGAGTTTTTCCATTTAAATCAATACTTCACTCTAGAATAAACCAAGGCTGCATTCCAATTCTGAAGGAGTGTCTCTGAGCTCATGTCACCTTTGCCCACCTGTTAATAGTAGAACAAGCACTTTAAATATTTTGATCCCAAACATAAAAATTAAGAGTGCTATATTCCTCAGAGATTCTGGGCCATATTGATGTTATTGCATCACACAGTGCCTGCAGATTTGTTGGCTGCACATCCATGATGCAAATCTCCCATTCCACATCCCGAAGATGCTCTATTGGATTGAGATCTGGTGACTATGGGGGCCATTTGAGTACAGTGAACTCATTGTCATCTTCAAGAAACCAGTTTGTTTTGATGTGAGCTTTGTGACATGGTGTGTTATCCTGTTGGAAGTAGCCATTAGAAGATTGGTAGACTGTGGTCATAAAGCGATGGACATGGTCAGCAACAATACTCAGGCTGTGGCATTTAATTTATGATAGGGACACTGGCTAAGGGGACAAAAGTGTGCCATGAAAATATCCCCCACACCACTACACCACCACCAGCCTGAACCATTGATAAAAAGCAGGATGAATCCATGCTTTCATCTAATTTATGCCAAACTCTGACTTTACCATCTGAATGTTGCTGCTGAAATTAAGACTCATCAGACCAGGCAATGTTTTTCCAATCTTCTGTTGTCCAATTTTTGTGGGCCCAACCTCAGTTTCCTCTTAGCTGACAGGAGTGGCACCCGGTGTGGTCTTCTGCTGCTGTAGCCTTTCTGCTTCAAGGAGTGATGTGTTATGCATTTCATAGGTGGTCTTCTGCATATCTGGGTTGTAACATGGGAAGGGGTTATTTGAGTCATTGTTGCCTGCCTAGCAGCTTGAACCAGTCTGGACGTTCTCCTCTGACCTCTGCCATCAACAAGGCATTTTTGACCAGAGAACTGCCTCTCACTGGGTATTTTCTGTTTTGTGTAAACACTACAGATTGTTGTGTGTAAAAATCCCAGTAGATTAGCACTTGCTAAAATACTTAAACCAGCCAGTCTGGCACCAACAACCATTCCATGTTTAAAGTCACAAAAATCACCTTTCTTCCCCATTCTGATTCTTGGTTTGAACTTAACTATGTCTACATGCCTAAATGCATTGACTTGCTGCCATGTGATTGACTGACTAGGTATTTGCGTTAATGAGCAGTTGAACAGGAGTACCTATTGAAGGAATGGATAGGCATGGTACTGTGATTACTGGCCAGGTTTGGCACTTTTAGCACTATTAAATGTACATCTCAGCAACCCTTAGCATCACACCAGATTTGTCAGCACAACGTTTGCCCACATGAGCTTTCTTTATCCCAAGTTAGCCCCCATTCACTCTTTCAGCCTTAAAACTGACACACACACACACACACACACACACACACACACACACACACACACACACACACACACACACACACACACACACACACACACACACACAC
>JACXGM010009233.1:0-10638 GCA_016801145.1 Umbra pygmaea
ACCCTACCTGAGTCTGAACAGATCACAACCCTACCTGAGTCTGAACAGATCACTACCCTACCTGGTGTCACATCCTCCACCCATCTCAGACCAACGATCACAGCCACCATCTCTGCCATATACACAGATACATTATCCGTCACTCTTTGACACACACTGACATTGAACTCAGGGACATGCACTCCTGCACCCACCCTACCACCAGCTGCCGCCTTAGATCCATCCCTATACACCCTTAAAAAGTCAGAAAACCGACCACTGACATACCTCTCCACACACACACTCACGTCCCTTCCGCCCCACTCCCTCCTTTCCTCAATCATGCCCAAATCCACACTTGGCGTTGAGAACAGCCACGGCGCAAGAGTCACCAATGCAATTGCTGGGCCAATCGCAATCCCCCTAGGCCATACTCTGCAGCTTTTTGCTCAATCATCCACCCATACGTCCTCTGCCTACCCCTACCCCTCTCCCTACACTCCCTGGTCGCCATGACCACAGGGTGACTGTTTCCACACCCCTTCAACCTTGTCCAATACACCTACGCCAACGCCAACCGATCCGGCCTCATCTCAGCGGTAATTCCCCCGTCAACCTGCAATGCCACAACCAGAGTAGTCCTGATAGCCTCACACATAGTCTCAGTGCTCGTGATTGTACCCTGTCAAGTCATTGCACCACCGATCTCATCAGTTGGGGCGCAGATGGCTCAGTGGGTAGGGAGTCAGACTTGTAGTCCAAAGGTTGCCAGTTCGATTCCCGACTGAGCCAAATGTCGTTGTGTCCTTGGGCAAGACAATTTACCCTAATTGCTCCCAGGTCGTTGCTATAAATAAGAAACTGTTCTTAGTCAACTTACCTGGTTAAATAAAGGTTAAATTTAAAAAATGTAAATCAGTGCCTGATACATATACAACGTTTGCCTGTTCGCCCCCCAATCAAAACCAGCCATTGCCCTCATCAGGTTCAACACCTTCCTACACTTCACCTCCACACACTCCACATCCCTCTTCCAAGTAAGCCTCTCATCAAACCACAACCCTAAATACTTAAACTCCGACACCCTTTCCAGATCCTGACCATACATATGCAGCCTAACATCCCCCAGCTTCCGCCTAGAGTATGCCATGAAACAAGATTTAGCCACGGACATCCTAAAACCCCACGTCTTGGACCAGTCCTCAACCACACCCACAGCCTCTTGCACCTTCTTCATCACAAACTTCTCATTCCTACCTCTCTTCCATAACTCCGCATACAGTGCCACACCCATTCCTTGCCCTAGTTCCTGAAACACATCATCAACATGAACAACTCTGGGCTAATCAAACTGCCTTGTGGGGTACCATTAACCACCTCATACATCCCTGACAGTACCGACACATCTCGGTTGAACTCAGAGGACACCAAGCATTAATTCCAATGTGGAATGCAAGATGGCTGCGCCCAGTGTTACTTGTGTATGAATTGTTTTCATTGTTTTTGGATGGCTTTGGTTATTTAAATGACTGTTTCAGTCACTCATATTACTGCAATACCTTAATGCTTCCATCACTGCCTGTGGGTATGGGAATCGGTCTTGTTGTGAGTGCAATATTGAATCAAGACTTGTTTCAAACTGGTGTTGCTGAACGTGGTTAGCGTTGCTAACAGAAGATAAAATAAAACATGAAATAAAGTGATCATTTTTTAAGTTGGGGTAATAGTCATAATCATAATAAAAAAAGTAATGTAATGCATTTGGAGCGCCTGATACTCAGCCAGTGCTACTGCAACAACAGCTTTCCGGCAGACGTCCATGTTTTTCTCCAACTCGGACGCGCCAAACATACCAGAACGCTTGAAGTGTGGAAGTGACGTCATATCTGAGGGCCGAGTTGGATCATTGAGAATAAATTAATGCAGCATTAGTCTCATCCTTTTGGACATGGAAACAGCTGCACGTGTGAAAACAAACAAAAGGGAAATGTGTAATTCAACTTAATTTAGAGTAATGTGATGCTAGACTGCCATAGTAATAGTATTCAGGGTAGATTATGCTTGGTATTTGTAGCCTCAACCGATTGTCGTTACAGGTTTTCTTTAGCATTCACTGAATCCTGTGATCTTACATGAAAGAGAATTTAGTCTCCATATGAAAGTTGTCAAACTGATTCACCAGACATCTGCAGGTGTTTGATCACAACTTGTACTTGACCAATTTACAAGGTTACTATTTGGTAAGGATCTCCAAATGTATAGGTCTTATTTGAGCACCAATTGAAAGGAAAATATAAAAACAGCATACGTTAGTCCCTGTGTGGTATCAATTTGAAACCTGTAGTCCAGATATCTTCACTTGTCTAGTCGGCAGCTGAGTGATCCTTGTATATAGTTACTTTTTGTATCACATCAACAATCAGGACTGCTAGTCAAATATTACACTAATTAACATCATTTTCAAATATAAAGATTAAAGTGGATCTAATACCAATGTGAAAATGGGTCAGAATGTATGTAAGTCTATGGCAGCTTGCATTTTCTATCCCCCTATAAGAGGCGTGGTCAAAGTGCCGGTTTGGTGTTTACCAAGGGGCTAGGCTTGAACCCGGAAGATTCTCAGGATAACAAGGCATGATCTTCGTTAGCATTCCATAGACTCCCATTCATTTTAATCAATTTACATCTGAAGAATTTCAAGACTCAATTCGTTCATTGTTTATTTTTAAAGAAACAGGACAATGTAGAAAAACCTCCAGTACCTTGTGTCTCACGTTATGGCCCCGCAGCAGCCGTTTTTGCTAATATGCTAACTGTTGTGTCATAACCACGTGACTTTCTGTCGCACAGAAGAGAAATAACCATATAGTCCAGGAGGGGGACATGGTGGAATACAGTCAAGAGAGAAGCCCATAGAGTCCATGAAGAGCATCGGAACAAAATATTTTAACGTAAATATTATAGCAACGTTTTTGATAGATTGGAAATACTTCCTACTCATGCTGTCTGTCTCTGCAAGAGGCAAGATTCTGAATGATTCAGATTTCTCTTGGCAAAGCTACAAGAAGAATGACAACTTTCAGAGATGTTGCTCATGTCACATCTACGTCATCACACTCAGCTTGAGGCTGCGCAGTATGCTCTGTAGAAACAGGTCTCTGTAGAAATGAATGGCGTGGCTTGGTCCATTCTGTATACTGTCATTGGCGTTTACAGCGTTAGTGGTACGGAGTCTCAGTTGAGGCTAGTTAATTGCTAGAAAGGTAGCTAACTAACAAGCTTAAAGTGAATTCATTTCAGCACAACTTCTTTGAGAGGCGCAGATGGCTTAGTGGGTAGGGAGTCAGACTTGTAGTCAGAAGGTTGCCAGTTCGATTCCCGCCTGAGCCAAATGTCGTTTTGTCCTTGGGCAAGACGCTTTACCCTAATTGCTCCCAGGTCGTTGCTGTAAATAAGAAACTGTTCTTAGTCAACTTACCTGGTTAAATAAAGGTTAAATAAAAAAAAATTAAATTCTACCAAAAGGATTAACTATTAAATGTTTTAGAAGCCCTGTTTGATGTCATTTTTTAGTTGCACAAAGTTATTCTTTATTGTTCTTTACTAATGTCTGTATATGTTTTGGTCACATGACACAGACTTCAAGGTATTGTCAAAGCTCACCTCTTCTGACTTGTCTCAGTGAAGAAGCCATGCTTTTTAGATTCTTGCGCCGAATCAGCGGACAACAAATTTTATTATCTTTGTTGACAGAAGTACAGAATTGAAAAAAAATCCTACTATGGAACAGTTTTTGCTTTTCAAAATCGATAAAGTACCAAAATATATATCCGTATACTCTGCCACACTATTCTGTGGATGGATTTAGGAAAAGATCTAAAGATACACATGGTGAGCAATTAAGAGCAATTAAGAGCAATTAAGAGCAATTAAGAGCATTTAAGAGCATTTAAGAGCATTTAAGAGCATTTAAGAGCATTTAGAGCATTTAGAGCATTTAGAGCATTTAGAGCATTTAGAGCATTTAAGAGCATTTAAGAGCATTTAAGAGCATTTAAGAGCATTTAAGAGCATTTAAGAGCATTTAAGAGCATTTAAGAGCATTTAAGAGCATTTAAGAGCATTTAAGAGCATTTAGAGCATTTAGAGCATTTAGAGCATTAAGAGCATTTAGAGCATTTGTTTCTCATTTTTCTCTCATTTTTCCCCTCCCACTTGATCATGTCTAAATTTTCACTGATGCTCTACTCTACTCCACAGGTGTGGAAAGGTTGAGGGCACTCATATCGTTCCTCCAACTATATCATATGTCGCTGAACCATCTGCTTTTTATCACACTGCTTGTTCAACACGGAAACCTTTAGTCAGTACCGTTGTGTCGTAGTAAACCTAAAGGAGGGTAGCGCTCTAGTAACAGGGTGAGAGACTTTTTTAGGTTGTGGAGTGTCTCAAAATTGAATGTATCTTATTCTTCATAATGTTCACTCAATTCACATTTAGAAGCTCTTGGTCTATTTTTATAATGTAATAAATTGAATTTCCATTTTTTTTACTTGAAACCTAAAACCAGTAATGGGCATCGTGTTGTCTGCTACATGTAACGCCATTCTACCAGTCAACATCCTGGGTATTTATAAATGGACTTATCGCATGAAAGGTGTTTCTGATGCCAGCAGGACGTCTTTGTTATTCAGGATGCGTCTCAGAGGATTTGAATGATGGATGACTCCAGAGACATTCTGTCCATGCGAACCCCCCACCCCACACCCACTGTCATCTGTTGTACGCCGTCACAGTAACTCCGATGTCCCTAATTCTGCGGACCACTGCTGGAGAGTGTGACTGTGTAGCAGGTCCGCTTCCTTGGCACAGAAGCCCATTGTACCCCTCAGAAACCCCACACAACAGAATCATTCTTACAGGAATGTGTTTTGTAGCTGGTGCCGCTTTCTCTTCTCATTAAACGGGGACGCTATAGTCTGGTTAGTTAAGATGGAAGATGAGATGACTCGCTCTCTCACTCCAGCCCCCTCCCCAGTTGTCTCTGTTACCCTTCTCTGTTACAGTCTTTGTCAGTTTGTCTCTAAGAGTTGAGGGGTCACCAACCCCCACTCAATTCACTCCATCTTTCTCTACTTAATTTTCTCTCTGCTTCCATCTATTGGTTAACTCCTTGTCACACCCACCCACTCTTAGATTGAGAGTCATCAGTCTGTTTCTGTCTCTTTCCTCCCTCACAATTTGTTCCAATTTAGCTGTCTATTGACACAAACGATTTTTCGTGCGACGCCACTTCATTTTTTTAGTTTGTCCACAGAACTGAAAAGGAGCCACAATTTTTTTTAAATTGACTCTGGAAAAGAGAACAGTAATGCTTTTTCTTTAATTCATTAACTGAGAAATGGATTCAAGGCTTTGCCCTCCTTGATATCAAACTGCACTCACCGGCCACTTCATTAGGTACACCTTGCTAGTACTGGGTTGGACCCACTTTTGCCTTCAGAACTGCCTAAATTCTTTGTGACAGAGATTCAAAAGGGTGCTGGAAACATTCCTCAGAGACTTTGGTCCATATTGACATTGTTACATCACGCAGTTGCTGCAGGTTTGTTGGTTGAACAACACCATGATGCGAATCTCCTGTTCTACCACCTCTCAACGGTGCTCAACTGGATTGACCTCGTGTTACTGTAGAGGCCTTTTGAGTACAGTGAACTAATTGTCATGTTCAAGAAACCAGTTTGAGATGATGTGAGCTTTGTGACATTGTGCATTTTCCTGCTGGAAGTACCATTAGAAGATGGGTACACTGTGGTCATAAAGGGATGGACATGGTCAGCAACAATACTCAGGTAGGATGTGGCATTTAAACAATGCTCAGTTGGTACTAAGGGGCCCAAAGTGTGCCAAGAAGTTGCTCTTCTGCATACCATGGTTATAACGAGTTTCTGTTGTCTTTCAATCAGCTTGAACCAGTCTGGCCATTCTCTTCTGACCTCTGCCATCAAGAAGGCGTTTTTGCCTAAAGAACTGCTGCTCACTGGATATTTTCTCTTATGCGGACCAGTCTCTGTAAACCCTAGAGATGGTTGTGCGAGGAAAATCCCAGTAGATCAACACTCTCTGAAATACTCAAAACCAGCCTGTCTGGCATCAACAATCATGCCATGCTCAAAGTCCCCAAAATCACATTTCTTCCCCATTCTAATGCTTCGTTTGAACTTCAGCAGATCAGGTTGACCATGTCTACATGCTTAAATGCATTGACATGCTGACACATGATTGGCCGATTAGATATTTAAGTTAACGAGCAGTTGAACAGGTGTACCTAGTGAATGGGCTGGTGTGTATATGTTCAGAGGCTAGATTGTCTTTCTTTAGATTTACTTTGCTTCCAAACATTGGATCCAAAGAAGTGTATATTTTGCGATTGGATGGATTAGGAATGTCGACATTTGGTCATAGGGGATTTAGAAGTTACATTCTTGAAGAACCAAGAGGTCTGCAGGTCCGCGTGGTGTAGTGGGCTAAGTCCCTGCATTGCAGGACAGTTAATGTCATGATAGTCAGTGGTTTGAGCCTATGGTTTTGACTATGGGTTCTCTGACTTTCCCTGTGCCTCTTGCACGACGCAGCGCAAATTGGCAAAGCACTGCACAGGATTTGTGGTAGATAAGTTCGTTTTTTTATCCTGACACTTCGCTCTCCAGCGATTGTTTGTGTTCCTGTAAATAAGTTCACCGACTACACTATAGTATACTAGTATACTATACTACTGTGAATGAAATCATCCCGTGCATGATCTGACTGAAGGCTTCCGTGTTGGGTGAACAGTGTGAAAAGAATCGTCTGCTCGGGCAACATACGGTTAGATAAACCACAAGGCAGTGTTAGTGGTAATTGGGAAGGAAGGAAAATCTGGAAAAATTCGTAAAAAAAGAACCAAGAGGTCTAAATAGTCGTCTGTATTTTTTCATCATGTACTACAGTGAGTTATACTTCAAGAATTAGGATTTGCAATCAAACTATTAGAATGAGTTAAGTGTTTTAGCCATAGAAATATAATGGATAGAAAGAACATTGAACTGCTTTGCGTGGTTTTTCGATCAGTACACAACAAAATGGCGATTGTTGTTAGTTGTCACAGTGACAACACGCAAATCGGTTTAATGTGGAAGTAGGCCGCTAGGTCTTTGCAATGGAATGGTACATGTAAAAATGGCTGACACTCTGACCATTCTGCTACATTGATTTGAATTGGAATGTCCTTTCTATCCATTCCATTTCTATGGTTTCAGCTGTTATTTCTGTTTGTGTACCAAATCATTTCACCATTTAGATATGACAACACTTTTGCTGGGAACAACACATTTTAAAAAGGATGAATTTAACACATAATTAAATATGTTTACCTATTCTGTAAATGAAAGGGATGTTCAAGTTCATTTCAATCTGGACATATATTTAAGAAACACCCTAATTCTTATTTTCAAAAGAAAATTTCCTAAAACGCTAATCTTTTTTTACTAAACTACTTTTTTTATAGCAAACCGTTACCCGTCCATCCTGTTTTTGTAGCTAACTAGTGGTTCCACCTTGTAGTTTATCCTCTGTGGTGCTATATGTGAAGTCATCTGTGGCTGGGAGTGACTGACACGTCTACACCTGCCTCATGGAGATTGTTCCACATCTGTTTTGCTATGTCATCATAGTGAGCATTTTTTCAGTTCTTTCCTTCTTTTTAACAAGGTTCCAAACTGTTGTTTTTGGCAAGGCTAAGGTGTTGACTACTGTTCAAATAATTCTTTCATTGCTAAAATGGCTTCGTTGACTTCCCAGACAACAGTAGCGGACTCCAAATGCAAACGCAATGCGTGGTATCAGAATCGACGGCTGTCTTATGCTGTTGTTATCGAAATATTGAACCAAAATGTGAACATACCCTCAAGCGTATTGACAGATTTCAACGCAGAACCTTGTGGGGACAGGAGTTGAAAAGTAGCATTAGCTATAAACTCCATATGCTGTGCATCAGTTGCAGGCTTTGTTTTGTAACTATGTTGGATGCATTGTCCCTGTCAAATAAATAAAAATAAATTAAAAACTCTTGTCACAGTGTCTGCAGTTGGACCATCAGTGGTGTACTAATGCAGCAGAGAAAACACTGTGCCCACACAGAGATGCATAGGCGCCATTTTGGAAGTTCAGGCAATAGTTCCCACACCCCTCAGCGACCAAGCTCCTTCCCTCTGTCTCCTGCTCTAAATAGTGATTAAAGTGATTATTGCTTAAGTATTGAGGTGATGTGTCATTTGCGCTGTAATGAGCTCTGCAGTAGTATACGGTAGTTGGCTGCTATGCAAGTGGCAGGGGATAGCATGTAATTAACACACTCTGCCCCCCGTCTCCCTTCATCTCAGTATAGGAGCTGTAAGTTGCACCTCTGCACCCCTTGGTGTTTAAGAGCCAGCTGTGCTGTAATGATTCGGTTTTAAACTGCACTTAAGGTTTTTTTTACGGCTGCAGCAGATTCGGCTCCAATCTCTGGCCTTTAATTTTTTTATGACAGAACAGATAGGAAGCAGAGGCTGGACAGAGAGGCATGTAGGGGGAGACAGAATGGAAGGGTAGAGAGAGCAGGCAAGCCGGGGCTCGATCCCCCACCGTCGGAGTCATGTGTGGTCCATTTGGGAGTTTAGACCGCTACACCAAACTCTGGCACAATTTATTGTCTTTCGCATGTCATCCCCCTCTCTCGCTCCTTCTCTCTTTCCCTCAACAGATCCCCCGTTTCCACGTGCCTCCATGTGCTGCTCGTTGCCGGCGCGTTGCCTGCACGTTGCTAAGGGGGCACAGTTGAATGTAGAGCGAAGTAGGACGTTTTTATCGAGAAGAGTATCGTCGTGAAGGGGGTGTGTCCGGGGGGGCAGAGACAATTTCCATAGCATACAGCCGTTTAGCTTTTCAGCCGGCTCCTCTGCCTGTCTGATTGGCCTAGATTAGCTGCCCTCCTGGTGTGCTAATGCGGAGGTGGGCGAGAGGCAGAGCGATTGGCTGTCAGTATTTCTGCTGGCTGGTGGTCCTGAATTCACTCACGCTGTAGAACACAGCTTCTCTCCTGCATGCCAGTGTACTGCCCCATTCAGTTAATTCCCCATGACCTAAAACGTGTTAGTGTCTATGGCGACATTTAAACGTGTTCCAGTGTCAACAATGACATTTAAACCTGTTCCAGTGTCTACGGCTTTATTTAAATGTGTTTCAGTGTCTACAGCTTCATGTAAATGTGTTTCAGTGTTTACAGATTAATTTAAACGTATTTCAGTGTCTACGTCAACATTTAAATGTGTTCCATTATCAACAGCGACATTTAAATGTGTTCCAGAGACTACGGCGTCATTTAAACTTGTTTCAGTGTCTACTGTCACATTTAAACATGTTGCAGTGTTTTTCGGCTTCATTTAAATGTTACACTGTGTACAATGACATTAAACATGTTCCATGTAGGGGTGGAACGGTACATGTATTTGTATTGAACTGAAATGAGGAATAGTTCCTCCTATGGGTGTACTTGTCGTATTGAACCCAAACGGTAGGGGCGTCAAGGCGCATTGAACTGAAACGTACAGGGAATCACGTCGCATTGAACCAAAATAGTGCGGGCGTTGTGTCGGCGTTGCTCAGCAGTTGTTGGGTATGTGAGTGGAAATACATCTACTGTAACATGCTAACAGATATCCGACGCCATCATCCAGATGTGCTAGCTCAGGGGAGAAACTGTATGACACTGTTGATATGCACAATAAAAAAAAATTGTTCCAATGTCTACGCAGCATTAGAACATGTTCCAGTGTCTATGCAGCATTGGAACATGTTCCAGTGTCTACGCAGCATTGAAACATGTTCCAGTGTCTATGCAGCATTGAAACATGTTCCAGTGTCTACGCAGCATTGAAACATGTTCCAGTGTCTACTCAGCATTGAAACATGTTCCAGTGTCTACGCAGCATTGAAACATGTTCCAGTGTCTACGCAGCATTGAAACATTATCCAGTGTCTACGCAGCATTGAAACGTGTTCCAGTGTCTATGATGACATAAATGTACTCCCAACGTCTACGGCGACATTTAAGCATTATCCAATGTCTACGCAGCATTGAAATGTCTTTCAGTGTCTACGCAACATTGAAATGTCTTCCAGTGTCTACGCAACATTGAAACGTGTTCCAGTGTCTATGGCAACATTAAAACGTGTTACATCATGTTCCACTGTAACCTATTGGAATTATTTGTGTTGTCTGTGAACATTCCGCATAGCGTAGCTTGATTCAGGGAGGGACATCGTAGATGGCAGGACAGCAGGACACCAACAACTAATGTAACTGTCTACAATGATAAACCATGTTGATTTGACTTTGTCAGTCCCTTAGAAGAGGGCTCGTCTACTATCTCTATCAGAAGTTTGGGTTCATCTCGCTCTCCCTCCATACCTCTTTCTCTTTCGTGACAACCATTTCTCTCTCGCTCTCTCCATCCATCTCTATCTCCCCCCCGCTCTCTTTCTATCTCTCCTTCCCTATTTCTGTACTACATTGCCTAACTCCCCCAAGGAGAGCGCGTTCCTAAAGAACTCCAACCGCCACCCACTCAGAATCAATAC
>JACXGM010009233.1:10738-27946 GCA_016801145.1 Umbra pygmaea
AAAGAGGGTGTGTGTGTGTGTGTGTGTGTGTGTGTGTGTGTGTGTGTGTGTGTGTGTGTGTGTGTGTGTGTGTGTGTGTGTGTGTGTGTGTGTGTGTGTGTGTGTGTGTGTGTGTGTGCACGTTATTTATTCATCATGAGGTGCATTGGATGGCAATAACTAGGCAGTGAATGGCAGTATATTTTGTCTGTCAGGACACAAAGGAGAACTAAAATTATATTTACACCACAGGAACCAGTTTAGAACCAGAGTTATTTGCATAGGAGAAATGCAGATCTGCTCATTTAGATTCTTCTGCATTTGTTTTCTGTTAGAGGCTAGAGGGCTGCTTAATGAACATAATTCAGCTCTGAAATCACGTCAGAGATGGTAAGCGTGGTGTTTTGATGGGAAGTTGACTGCCTCGACCTGCACGTTCGAAGAAAAGCTGAAATTACTGTGCACTTCATCAAGAATGCACTCCTGTCCTTATCACATAGCTGAATAGCTAGCCAGCAGCATGGTTGTAAGTTAGTTAGCACTGCTATCATGTTCATTGGATGTTGGTTTGTTTAACAGCTTGAACTGGCGCCAATGGGAACACTCGTCCTGGATAGAAAATAACGTCAGCCTGTATGTTGAGTGAGTTTCTGAATTACAGAACAGTTTGCCCAGATATGACATTCAGGACAGGTGCTTGCATTCCTCATGAGATTGCATTAGATGCTAGTTCCTAATATGGATGTGTGACTAAAAGCCAGTGAGTAGCTCATGATTAGTCACCACCGCATGACATTTGCTGTTGAAATACTATGTTGTCATTTTGATGTCACCAGATAATATATAATTCAGCAATAAGGCATGTGGTATATGGCTAATACACCATGGCTAAGAGCTATTTTTATTTGTGGTGCAGCACTAGGTCTGTCCTCATTGTGGAGTGTCTGGACACAATGCTTAGTTGTGCTTTATTGGCAGTTTTTCACAACTGCAGTTTCACCCAGTGCCTTGCGGTTGCTTTGAATTGACAGTAATGCTTGAGACACACAGCTGGTAATGTGGCATGTTGCTGTACACTCTTCCTTCTGTTTACCTTCCGACTAATCTGTAGTTTCGCAACTGATCCAGTGTTGGAGCTTTTACATCAATCTTACACACTCGTTCACTAGTTTGCTCACTCCCTCGCTCACTTATTCACACACTCACTCATTCACATCCATTATCCTGTAGTGCCTTGTCAGAGTGTGTTTTGCAGCTGCGTCCTCAGAGTCGTTGTAAACAATGACGGTGTGAGAGCTACAGCTTTTCATCTGGATGCTTTCAGCCCCAAGCTCCCATCCCTCTATCTCCCCTTTTCCCCTCTCACCTCCCCTTTTTTCCTGAAGCGACGAGGATAAAGAGAGTCGAGAGGAGGATACAGTGAGAGAGAGGGAACATGAGAATCCACATTTCTTTGGTTAGACGGAAACCATCAGGGTTTGCCACAAAACAACTGAAAACTGTTTTAAAAACCACAACCGCCAGGCGGTCCCGGCCACATCGCAAATATTCATCCACCAACTGACTCTCGATGTCGAGAGGTCTAGTTATAAAAATATGTCAGTCAGATAGGTGCAGTTATGTTGTATCCTATCATCCTCTGTAATTTGTTTTCGCTAACGATATTAACAATTGCAGGTTTTTCTTGAACATTTTTCTTCACAAAGTTGTAAACTGCATTGCTTTTCTGATGTTTTAGGCTCAGAAATGAACAGAAAAATATCCGTTGTCATTTCTAGTTTTGCATTCTAAATTCCTTTACCTTTTAACTTTGAGTGTGTGGTTGCATCTGCCCTTCAGTTATATGATTACGTTTGTATGAACCTAATTAAACAAATTAGACAAGAATATTGTACTTGGTCATTTATCTATTGGAGGAAAATGATCCATTATTACATATCTGTGAGTGGCAAATGTATGTGAACCTTTGGTTTCAGTATCTGTTTGGGGAGAAATAACTGCAACTAAATGTTTCCGGTAACTATTAATCTGTCTTTCACATCGGCTTGGAGGACTTTTCCTCCGTACAGAACAGCTTATACTCTGTGATGTCACAAACTGCTTACTTTAGGTCCTTTCACAACATTTTGATCAGATTCAGGTCAGGACATTGACTTGGCCATTCCAAAACATTTACCTGTATTTAAACATCGCATGGAGGAACGACGTGGGCTTAGGGTCGATGTCTTGTTGCATGAACCACATAATTAAGAATTCATTGTTCCATCAATGATGGCAAGTCCTTGCCCAGATGCAGCAAAACATGCCTAAACCATGATACTACGGTGCCACCACCACCACGTTTCGTAGCTGGAATAAGTTTCTTATGCTGGAATACAGTGTTTTCCTTTGCCAAACATAACGCATCTCATTTAAACCAAAACATTATATTGTCTCTTATATTGTCTCATCCTTCTACAAAACATTTTTCCAATGGCCTACTGGCTTGTCGGCGTGGTCTTGAGCAAACTGCAGACGGGCAGTAATGTTATTTTTGGATAGGAGAAATTAGTGTTTTTCTTTTTGTAACTCTGACATGCACACCGTCGTTGTTCAGTGTTCTCTTAATGGTGACTCGTGAACATTGACGTTAGCTAATGTGAGAGAATCCTTTAGTTGCTTAGAAGTTACCCTGGGTTCCTTTGTGACCTCACAGACTATTAATGGCCTTACTGTTGGGGTGATCTTTGTTGGACGAACACACTCTGGGTCTTGAATGTCCTCAATTTGTACACATTCTATCTGAGAATGGATTGGTGGAGTCCAAATTCTTTAGAGATGGTTTTTTAACCTTTTCCCACCTGATGAACATCAACAACCCTTTTTCTGACTTCCTTAGATCACCTTTGTTGGTACCATGGTACACTTCCACAAACATGTGTTGTGAAGATCAGACTTTGATAGATCCCTATTTAATTAAAACAGTCTGCCTGCACACACCTGATTGTCATCCCATTGATTGACACCTGACTATAATTTCACCTTCAAAGTACTTTTAGGACTTGTGTGACTATCTAATGTTTTGGGTGATATTTAAGCTGAAGTATAGAAGATTCTAAAGGGTTCACAAACTTTCAAGCACTAACTGTATGGTTGCGTTTGTATGATTATGTTAATGTTTACATTTTTATAATTATTTTTATATGATTATTTGTATGATTACGTTTGTATGATTGTGTGTATGCATCCGTATGAAGGCTCACAGTTTTTTGTTTTGGAATGTCACGCCTACGTCTTTCCACTGTGTCAGTGAAATAGTCATTAAAAATTTGGCTGTATCATAAGCTTTTATGATGAATGAGCCATCTGCTTCAATGACAGACAGACAGACACAGACAGAATTGAGTTGATGATTCTGCTAGTTATTGAATTTAAAATATTTAAAAAAGCTTTCCATCATCCGGCTATATGTAATGTATCTTAGTTTAGCTCAACAAATGGGCTATGCTTCGGTTCTTCGGGGCCAATCAGTTTTCTTATAGAACGGTTAGGTCCATTTAGGACTTCATTCTATTTCTATGGGTAGAACACTATATTCTGGACTGGCCCATGGAACCATCCATTATGGTTCAGCGCTTACATTTGGTTTTTCAAGAAGAGATGGGAGGGAGAGCTAAATATCCCCAGATCAGGTGCCCAAACTGGGATGGAGGTCCTTCTCTGCCATGACCTGAACCAGGAAGACTGTAATACAGTCAGACAAGACTGTAATAAGTGATTTCACTATTATCCATGATTAAAAATGAATAAAGGCTTAGCTACACCGAGTGTTTTTGTTCTCACTCTCAAAAATTGACATTATGGTACATTCTTTTTCGATTAACAAATTATGCAAATGTTGCCGGCGCAACCTGCAGAATTTAGACCGAATGAAAACTCAGTTACACTAGCTTGAAATGCTGTGCACACCATGATATCACAAGTGACATTTGTGTTGGAGGGTGGCTTCCTACAGTACATTAGCTAAATAATAGCAAAACAATGACAGAGGGACCAAACAACGATGGTCTGTATCGACCGGAGAAACGCCTGAAGTCCTCAGTGTGGGAGCGTTTTGGATACCTAAAAAATTATCATGGGATTGTTCAAGTCGACTGATATCCTATACCTGGAGACCAAAATTTTGGCTGAAGTGTCCAACACCTCAAATCTGACAACTTCTTCTTAATCACCATCCATCTTTACCCGTCTAAGTAAAGGTAAAACAAGTAATAACTGAGTTAATGAAACGTTTTGTTGGTAGGGAATTATAGGGTCCTATGGTTTCCAGACATTAACACTGAATTAACAAAATGAAAATATCTTTAATTATTTTTCTGTCATTCTAATGTAGTCTCGCAATATTTAATAATTGCCAACACCTTTGTTGTACGCTACACTGCAGCAAACAAGGAAGTAAATTTGCTCTCGTGTCTGTTGAACGAGGCCAGCAGGTGTCTCCACTATCATATCGTTCAAATGTACTTGTAGCTATAAACAACGGTAACTACTATGTTCTAAGTTCCCCAAACATTTGGATTTCCCTTCATCTCAATGCATAAGACTAAGTGTACTATACAATTTGTAATATAGGCTAGTTGCTTAAAAGAGCCATCCTTTGACTCCATTTGATTTGTTTTGAAATAATGACATGGATGTTTACAGAAGTAGCTCATATATAATTCAAAAGATGTATACATACACACACACACACACACACGCATATTATTTATTTTGAACTGTATTATTTGGAAACGGTATGGTTTCGAAAGGCAGCAAATGTTAAAAATATAAGCCATTAAATAAATGTTGTACAATAAAACCTCTAATTAATGAATGCTCATTTGATTTTATACATCCCTAGTATTGTGAAATAAATGCATAATAATTGTGAAATCTGTGATTTTTCTTCAGACTATAATCGTACCATCAAACTCTGAAACATCCCTAGTCTGTAATACAGAACGGTGAATGTCCCCACATCTCCTCCTGCCCCCCTGTTACCTTCATGTGACAGTTAGTTAAGACTCCAGAGAAATTACAACTACACTAAACTCTACTAGCAACATGCCTTATTATATCACCATTAGTCTCAAAGGCTTGCCTTTACATTTATCCTTGAAATTAAAATGTCATCGTTTGAACTCCAGTCAACACCATGACCCGTATTGCTAAGAGTCTGTACACAGCAAGTTCCTGAGAGATTTATGATCTACCCTGTTTCACTACTGTTATACTGGTTGGCTGACTGGCAGTCTCCTGGCTCTGTGGTTGACTGGAAATTGCCTGGCTGGCTGTCTGGTCGACAAATAAAAATGTTGACCCTACCATCTGCATACCGTAGCAGAAATTGCAATTTCTGTTTCTGCAAAGCTCGAACCACTAGGTCTTGCACCTAAAGTTATTCCACCCTCCATGGATTTATAGTAATCAACAGCTGGCTGTTTCTAGGAGCTATTTATTTTAGTGAAAATGGTGGTGTATTTAATGAAGTGAGTATATGCGTGTGCATGTATGTATTTATGTACAGTATGAATGTAATAACCAACATGTTCTAATCAACAGACTGAGCAATTACATGCTAAAATATGACTACTAAGATGGATAAAGTGTATCAGTGTTGGAGTTGAGTCAGACTGTGTAGAGTCTGTGGGTCTTTGAAGTTTAGACATTATTCCAGACACATGGAGGAGAGGGAGAGGTGTCTGAATGCGTGGGGTCTGTGGAAGTATGAGGTGTTTGAGTCATTCAGTCTGGCTGATCAGACAGCCCTGAGGTACCATGAGATACAGTATGACGCTACACGTTCCTCCGGCGCTCTGAAAACACCTGTTCACACACCTGTTCACAGATGTACACACACACACACAAATGTTTTAACAATTTAATATCCTTCTGAGGACCACAAAAAAGAAATTATTCCATAAAACACTGAACCCAAACTTAATTCTAACCCCAATAGTAACGTTTATGCTATGCCAAAAATAATATTTGGCAATAAATGTCAGTTTGTTTTGAATTTTCTTTCAGGGATTTTTGGTACTGGTGACTTTTAGCCAAACCTACACACCCACATTCTGATTGGTTGACTGGCACACCTGTTTTCTCAGAGCAGTGAGCAGGTGTGTGAGAACTGAACACAGTCTTACCGTGACTGACTGACTCAAGTTCTCTTGGTCAGCTCACGTGCGTGCGTAATGTGTGTGAGCGAAAGCACACGTCTGTGTCAGGGACTAGAGGTCTAGATGAGCTGTAGTCATTTGCTTTCAACAAAAACAAAGAAACGCGCATACTGATTTGTTCTTCAAGCTGTTCGCCTTAGTTACATTATGTATCATGGTGTAACATGACTCTTGTTTGGGCCAGATAATGCTATGAATTCCCTACAGCCTAGCCTTCAATAATAATGTGCTTTTTTATTACTTTCTTTTTGTTGGTTGTCATTATATAATTTTTTTATTAATGAGTCTTATTTTGTAGATGAGCACAGAGCATTCTTTAAAACACAATGGAGTTTGATTGAGTAGGAAACCAGCTACCCTGCAATCATCTCAGAATAATGAGGCCTGGCTACATAGACCCACACTGGTACACACTTATTCAAACCTCGTCCTCTACCTCAGACAAGGGGTACTTCAACTCTCTCCTTCAAATACTGACAAGAATTTAAGTTTGTTTCAGGTATTTTACACCACTATTGGAGGCGTAGAATCTGACACTACATCACGGCTGTTAGGTGAAGTGACCTCCACTGGGTTTCTCTCTAGGAACAAGTTAACTGTAGGGTTCCATTGTTGTTCTAGCAATAACCAGACAGACAGGCGGGCACAGGCGGGCACAGGCGGGCACAGGCGGACACAGTAGCAGTTAACTGTAGGGTTTTAGAGGTGTTTCAGTCAAATGGCTGCCTTTAGCTGTAGTGTTTTAGGGGTATCAGGCAGGATAGGGTCAGAACGTAAATCAGAGGAAGATGACCTCATGGCCTTGGTGGTGAACTGAAGGCATATAAGCAGTAGACATGACCAACATATGCTCTGCCCCAGATGGGTTTGAACAGTTTTTTGTGAATGCTATAGTGTGCGTACTGTACATTACCATAAACAAAACAATGTGGTTTATCCTACTCATTATGTTTGTAAATATGCTTTGAGAGCCTCAGGACATTTTCTTATCTAAGGAAACGAATGCTGGTGCTTCTTGGGCTATATTTGCCTATTATTAGACATGGTTTTATTTTCCCATGATAACAAGGTTAGGCTAGTGTGTTGTGTGAGATGTAAGATGGATGTGTGATTTATGTTTTATAACAACTGTTCTTTCTGGATGTAAACTTATCACAATAAAGAAACATCCTCTCTTTTTCAAGAGAATAAAAATATTCAACATCTAAGACACGAACTGAACAATTTCCACAGACATGTAACTGACAGAAATGGAATAATGTCTCTCTGAACAAAAAGGGCTGGTGGAATTTTCATGCTGGAGGGTCATGTCAGGATGAGCCTGCAGGAAGGGTACCACATGAAGGACGAGAATGTCTTCCCTGTAAAGCACATTGTTGAGATTGCCTACAATGTCAACAAGCTCAGTCCGATGATGCTGTGACACACCGCCCCAGACCATGACGGAGCCTCCACCTCAAAGCGAACCCGCTCCAGAGTACAGGACTTGGTGTAACGCTCATTCCTTCGACGATAAAAGTGAGTCCGACCATCACCCCTGGTGACACAAAACTGTGACTCGTCAGTGAATTTCACATTTTGACAGTCCTGTCTGGTCCAGCAAAGGTGGGTTTGGGCCCATAGTCGACATTGAAACCGGTGATGTCTAGTGTGGACCTGTCTTACAACAGGCCTACAAGCCCTCAGTCCAGCCTTTCTAAACCTATTGTGGACAGTCTGAGCACTGATGAATTGTTCATTCCGTGTAATTCTGACATTTGTTGTAGCCATCCTGTAGCTGTCCCGATCCTGTGTAGGTGTTGTTACACATGGTCTGCCACCGCGAGGACATTCAGCTGTCCTTTCTGTCTCTCTGTAGGGCTGTCTTAGGTGCCTGACAGTATTAACATTGCAATTAATTTACCTGGCCACATCTGCAGTCCTCATGCCGTTTTGCAGCATGCCTAATGCACATTCCCGCAGGTGAGCAGGGACCCTGGGCATCTTTCTCTTGGTGTTTTTCCAGAGTCAGTAGAAAGGTCTCTAGTGTCTCAGTGTTTCAAATAATACGTTTTACATTTACATGTAGTCAATTAGCAGACCAGAGCGACTTAGTGTGTAAACAGCAATACTCTCCAATCAGGCTGATTTCCGAAAAACTGAGGAAAACAGTGGGCGAAATGGATGAACTACTTCCTATACAACAGTGATATCGTGCAAACTGTGCTACTATTAGCTGGTGGCATGGCAGTTCAGATGGACAGTTATGTTACAGTGCATGATGACTTTAAAAGAAACACAGCGAAGCTGGTGTTAGACAGGAAAATCTGTCCCCAAACAATAAGTACACTGAACAATGTTGTGAATTCGATTTTTCCAACAAAATCAGCACTAATAAACATTAGATCACTAACAAACAAATCTTTCTTAATTAATGATCTGATTGTCAACCATAAACTTGATTTCATGTTTAAAAAAACCTGGCTAGATGAAAATAGCAGTCCAACACTCATTGGGACATTCAAAGTCCGAAAATTGTAAATCTACAACTTGCGCTATAGACCCTATCTCGACCACTCTTCTAAAAAATGTTTTTAATGCATCTCATGCCCTGTTCTAAATATTATAATTAAATCTCTCAAATCTGGTATCTTCCCAAGTGCATACAAAACTGCTGTTATAAAGCAATTTCTTAAGAAACCACAACTAGACTCTGAGGTACTAAGCAACTAGAGACCAATATCAAACATTACTTTTTTAAGTAAGGTGCTTGAGAAAGCAGTTTTTTACCAACTGAACACATTTCTAAATGGTAGTAACATTCTAGAAAAGTCTGTTTTTAGATCAAATCATAACACAGAAACAGCCTTGACCAAAATAGTAAATGATTTAAGACTTAGCATGGATGCAAACAAAGTCTTGGTTCTAGTCCTCCTAGACCTGAGTACAGCATTCAACACCATTGGTCATGATATTCTGCTAGATTATTTCGAAAACTGGGTTTGTCTCTCAGAAAGTGTCCTCAGATGGTTTCAAACCTACATTACAGGCAGAACATTCTTTTTCAGTCTTGGTTACCATGCATCTGAGGACGTGTTATATTTTGCGGTGTTGCACAAGGAAGCTGTCTGTCTCCACTACTTTTTTCACTATACATGCTTCCACTAGGTGATGTTATCAGAGAACGCAATGTAAATTGTTTTACCTCCCATTGTTTTACCTCACAAGGTGACCAAAACCTCTTACATACACCTCAGAAATATTGCTAATGTTAGACCATTCATAACCCAGAAAGATGCAGATAAACAAATTTACAAATTTATTACAAATGGATTGGATTACTGCAACGCCCTCCTTACAGGCCTCCCAGAATGTCTTTAGAGAAGATTCAACTCATCCGGAACTCAGCAGTGAGACTCTTAACAAGAACAGAGACGAGAACACATTAAACTGGCTGCCAGTTCCCCGCAGGATTGATTTTTAGGTCCTCCTGCTTGTTTATAAAACTCAATGGCTCAGGACCAGCCTATTTTACAGATTCTCTAAAATCCTATGTTCCCCAAAGGGCCCTCAGATCTTCAACAGCTAGCCTGCTAATGATACAAAACCCCACTCACAGGAAAATTGGAGATACTGAATTTTTTAACTATGCTCCAAACGTGTGCAACACAATACCAAAAAATATCAAGGAAGCATCATCTATTGATATATTCAAAAATCTGTTAAAAACATCTTTTCACTTTATCCTTTTACTAAGCCAGCACTTAAATGCATTTTATGCTTTCCTTCTTTTAATATTATATTATTATTATTATTATTATATATTTCTATCCCATTGCCTGCAAACGTGCTCTATGCTTTTTTATTTTTACATTTCTTTGTCTTTTATTGATGCAATTTTTTTTCATTTTATTTGACTTTTATTGATGTAAAGCACTTTGAGCTGCATTCCTTGTATGAAAGGTCCGTCCTATATAAATAAAGGTTTATTATTATTATTATTATTATTATTATTAAACTCCTCAGTGTATACAGTAATACTACAAATATTACTTACAGGACATTATTAACCTCTGCTCTTTAGTCTTTTTGTAAAGGTCTCAGCTGCAATGTCTGGCTAATTAGGGCCAGAATATCTGATGAATGTTGCTCTCTTACACACGCACGCACGCACGCACGCGCGCGCACGCGCGCGCGCACGCACGCACGCACGCACACACGCACACACGCACACACCCTAAAGCTCACACACTACCCCAGTTACTCTAATGATAACATAGCTAGTGTTCAATAATAAAGATTATTGTGTTTGGTATGATATTGTGGAATTCAGAGTACAATTGTTCGATACACAGACACAAACACTCATTAGTGTGTAGCAGCCCAATCTCAGCCCAGTGGAGCATGGCAGGCACACATCAGGTTGATGCTGGTATACAGAGAACAGGGCTCAGACATTTCTAAATGAGTGTTGACAGGTGAAGAGCTTTCGGGGAGCCTGCTGCCGTTTTCCAACGCAAGCAGCAGTCTGTGCCTATCTATGCCTTCGGCACTGCGTACTAAACACAGGTTGTACTTCTTTGTTTGCACTTGGCAAACGCTAGGCCGTCTGTCTATTCAGCAGTGTGGTGACAACACAAATAATGTTGCCCAGTTGAACGTTGACGTTTTCACCTCCTTGTCCTAAATGGCACCGTTTTCCCTAGGTAGAGCACTGAAAACGTAGTGCACTATGTAAGCAGGTTTAGGCTAATTTTTTGGAGTCTAACTGCTTATTTTAATTGTGTTGTTGAAGAGAAGGATTGTGAATGGCTTTGAACCGGTTTTAACCTGCTGCACAGAGACTGTCAAACACAGTGGTGGTTGCCAATGGTAACCGCTATATCTTACATACTGCAGGGAATAGTGACACTCTTACAATCATATTAAATAATACTACAGTAAATATTTCCACACATTTTATATTTCAGTCATTTAGCAGACACTCACATTCAGAGCGACCTACAGTATATAAAGAAACATCTACTGTATAAGAAATGAATGGCTAGCTACTATATTTTCAATGTTTCTTCAAAGAATCTTTATTCTGACCCTTTGCGGATATCGTAATCTACATTGTAATAATTGTTGGTACTTTTCCAACTTAGTGAGCGCAACATGACAAGGAGAGTTAGAGCTACAATGGTGAGTGGTGGTGATGAGTCAACAATGGGACAGTCCCCTGCGTCATATACAGACAAATGTAGAATAATATTGCTAAACATCATTCTTGGTTGTTGTTGTTGTTGTTGATTATTCATGTCAGACATGTATAAAAAAGCGATAAAGGTAACATGAGTCGTGCACATTTCGTGAAACAAGCTTTCACGTCGGAAAACAACAATTATTTTGCTTGTATGGAAAGAATCGGCCAGCTCGGCGACATGTGGTTCATCACGCATCTGTCTTGGGCTGGGGGTGCAAGGCTGCTGACGTAGCAGGTCTAGTGAGAAAAAAAAACAATTGGGAGGGGAAATGGGGTAAAAAATTGGGTAAAAAAAGTAGGGCACTATCAAGGAAGTGGAGTCCATTCCCTCGACAGCGTGGAGATACTTTGTGACGTGACACGATAGAGAAGAGTTTTCAACATTACACAATGGCGTAGAGAAGAGACACATAAAGGCCACTTTCATCTTCCTAACATGTTCCTTTCTGTCTCTCCGTCTCTCTGTGTCTCTTTCCCTCCTCCGTCCATCCCTGGCAGACTGACGTTGTTATGATGTGCGATGTAGGAACCAACGTGTTTGATATCTTGAGATCTTGCATAGTAAAGCAACCCTTTGCTTGCTGTAGTCCAATTTGCAACACTGTCTAAACCGCTTCAGAGACGTTTGGTCTAGATGACAGAACATCGGCAGTCTTCAGTAATGCTTGACTCATGGTCTGACGACATATCTGAAGGCAGTTCAAGTAGCTTTTCTGAATGATTTATAACTACAACCTGTAGAAAGTCTTGTTTAGATGTATGCTTATCTCATTGACAGACATGCTCCACTGCAGTTTTTGTTAATGTTATCGTACTAATAGTGTAAGTGAAGTCTTCTTTAACACAACAAAAGTGATTTGTGTTATGTGACTGTAAGTGACTGTTACCTGTCACAGGGAAGTGTAAGCTATGACTCTGTATAGTTTTCTTCCACTTAAGAAAACGACAGTTGTTCTAGTCATGCCCAAGTGCTCTCTCCCATCGTGGCCTAAAGAAACACCTCTGCTTCTTCTTCCCTGATCCCTGCAGAGTTCTGTCCATCTGAAGGGAGAACAGGATGCAGACGTGAGGAGAACCAGTGCAAGATACCGCCGCCTGTCTCCCATGCTCTGTGAGGCCATCCCCCCCTCCCCTTAACCGGCAAAATGCTCACTGTCTCTTATTGACCTGACCCCCTTACCCAACCTAACCCCTGACCCCCTTCCTTAACCCCCCTTGACCTCCACACCATGACCAGTCTGAAGCGGTCTCAGACAGAGCGCTCTGTGGGCGGCTCGGTCCCAGCCTCCGATGAGTTCTACACCCGTCGGCTCCGCCTCCCCAACGGGGGCGCGCCCCCTCCCCGCTCTGAGAGCGCCCACCTCACCTCCTCTTCCTCATCCGGCTCCTCGTCTTCCTCCACGCCCGGGGTTCCCAAAATGGGGGTCAGGGCCCGCGTGGCGGACTGGCCTCCAAAGAGGGACGGGACTGGCGGCGTTTGGCACATCACCGTAGATACAGACTCCCCGAGTTCGACCATGTCATCGTCGGGCGCCGGGGATCGTGGGTCAAGCGGAAGCGGGGAAAAGGAGCGCGAGCGGACCTCTGGTTCCAGTTCGGGTTCCGGCTCGGCGCCCACGGCCCACATCAACCTCTCGGCCAAGCTCGGTCACCTGATCAGCCCTCAGGACTCGTCGATGCTCCGCAACATCCACAACACGCTAAAGAGCAAGATGCACCACGGCAAACACCACAGCAAAGACAACCGCTACCTGTCGCCCGAAGGATACCAGGGCTCCCCCCGCAAAGGCATGAGGCGTATCCGCCAGCGCTCCAACAGTGACATCACCATCTCTGAGCTGGAGGGGGATGGGGGAGAGGGATGGTCCTTCTCTGGCTGGACCCCCATGCACCGCGAGTATGGAAGCACCTCGTCCATAGACAAACACGCAGGCTCTGGGGAGAGCTTTTTCGACATGCTCAAGGTAAATCCTCCACTCCTGTACTAATGGTGCTAGTAATGTTGACCTATCCGAGGCCTTCAACAGTTCAAGTTGTCAAATTATTTTTTCAAGTGCTTTCACACACTGTAAAAAAGTGATTTCTTGATATTTAAAAGAAAGAAAAAAATCTATCTGCACTATATGACCAAAAGGACACCTCTAGTAATGATGGAGGATGGATGACGGTCAGCACAAATACACACAGACACACACCAAAATGTTATGGAAAGTCTTCCCAGAAGATTGGTGGCTGTTTTAGCAACAAGAGGTGCCAACTGAATATTAGCTAATGCACATGGTTGTAGAATGGGATGTCCAACAATCTCATAGTTGTGATGGCCAGGTGTCCATACAGTGAATATTGGATAGTTATTCCTTACACTACGCAGTGCTTTGTTACACACACAAGCACATCCTCAAACTCATAATTTCTCTCAACGATGAACCGGCGTGTCTACTGACAAACCCCTGGAAACAGAACACGTCACGTTCTCATTACAATTCCTGCTCAAATTGACGGTGTAGACTACGGTATATTTTAATGTACTATCAGTGACAAGACATGTTCCGCAGCTTTTGTACACGGTTCACTGAAATAAAATGTAGTGGAGTTTTCACTTCAAAATTCTACACAGTGCACCTTGAAATGGGTTGTTGTTCTCCAATTAATGAGGCAGCTGTCTTTAGGATGTGTTCAATAACTTATTTCATCCATCCATTCATTCATCCATTAATTAACTCATCCATCTAATCATCCATCTATCCATTCCAGGGGTACACATCCCAGGAGGCACCAGATCAACGCAGCCCAGCACCAGACAGACTGGGGGAGCTGTTGACAGTGGCGCCGCACAAACAGGCTGCCTTAGACCTGCCTGATGGACCCCTGGGTCCTGTCAGAGGTAGCCCTGCTAGTCGCCTGAAGGAAAGAGAGAAACACCTGAAGAGGCGGTCCAAGGTATTATTTAACTTCTCCACCAGTGTATACAGGGCAACAGGCCTTTAGTGCTAACATTCGAAGGCATCTACACAGGAAACCTACAGCAGTTATAAAAGGAAAACTTCTCAGTAAATTAGATCTTTTTAATTTATAAATTGTATTGTCTGGTGTTAGGGTCTATGCTTAATTTATAAAATAAAAAATAATAATCATCTGTACATTAAATCAATTCTACATTTTTATAAATGTTACATATCAATCGCGTCTAAATTATTTGTTAATGTTTTGTGTCTCAAACCAAACATATACATGGGGGTTTTCAAATCATGATTGTATTTTATTTCAGTCGGAGACGGGCGGGGAGTCCATCTTCCGGAAGCTCCGCAGCGTTAAGGCCGAGGGCGATTCATCCCGGGCCGGGTCAGACGCCGAGGACGGGGGGCGGGAGGAGGGTAGCGGGCCCCCTCCTAAACCCTGGGTGTGTCAGAAAGGCTTCGCCCACTACGACATGCAGAGCATCCTCTTTGACCTCAATGAGGCCGTGCAGAGCCGGCAGTCTGGTGGGAAACGTAAGAATACGACGACGGGCGCCTCGGCCGCTGCCGCGGCCTCGGCCAACTCCTCTCTCTCCTCCAATCAGAGTGGGCCTTACAGCGGGGGTGGGTCTCCGTGCGGGTCTCAGGAGGAGCTGAGTGGGAAGGATGGGGTTCTGGCGGGCGGACCGGGAGGGCAGGCCTCTAACCCCGCCATGGACCCTGGGGATGAGAAGAGCAACGACCTGGTGCTGAGTTGTCCTTGCTTTAGGAACGAGCTGGGGGGCGAGGGGGAGAGGAACATCAGTCCCTCTAAACAGGTAGGAGTAGGACACGCTAACGCATGTTAATACACACACACAGTCCCTCTAAGACAGCTTCAACTTCTTTCTTTTGTGTTTCAAGAACAGTGGGGCTGAGTAGCGCAATACAAATCGTGTTCAGACCCCTTCACTGAATACTGTTTGTGTGCTCTTTATACGCAGTCAATGCGTTATCCAACAGCTCAATATGAAGTTGAGGTAAAAGTTGCTTAAAATGGTTCTGCCCCCCCAGCAGGGTAGCATAGGCAGTGGTGGCGGCTCTGGGGGCAGTGGGGGGTCAGAAGAGGGGCCTCTGGAGTCCTCCCTCCCACACTTCACCAACGCCGGGGTGTCCGTGCTGGAGGCCCCCAAGGATGGCCAGGGTCAACACTCCGACAGGGCCAAACGATCTGTCGAGCACTGCGACCTTGGAGCCTACTACTACAGGAAGCACTTCTACCTGAGAGGTGAGGGACGACGGAAATATACAATTACATAACTGAATACATAATTGAAAGCTAACCTTCAGGTTGTGCATTTTATGCAACTTCCATCATTAATACTTTGCTAATATTGTATCTTCTCTGTGTGTGTGTCGCTCGCTCGCACTCGCTCGCGCTCGCTCGCTCTCTCTCTCTCGCTCTCTCTCTCTCGCTCTCTCTCTCTCGCTCTCTCTCTCTCTCGCTCGCTCTCTCGCTCGCTCTCGCTCGCTCTCTCTCTCTCTCTCTCTCTCTCTCTCTCTCTCTCTCTCTCTCGCTCTCTCTCGCTCTCTCTCTCTCTCTCTCTCTCTCTCTCTCTCTCTCTCTCGCTCTCTCTCTCTCTCTCGCTCTCTCTCGCTCTCTCTCGCCGCTCTCTCGCTCGCTCTTTCCAAAAAACAACGCATAACACTAAAATTACAATATTTACATCGATAATAAGTACCACTGACAGGTTATTTGCTTATCAGGCAGCACGGTCCCTTACTTTGTGGCATGCAGTAACGCATTATGCTGCCAATAGACATGTCTGTGTCCTCTTCCTACAGAACATGTAGCCTAGCTACGTCAGAGGGTTTTGAAACCTTTAAGAATGACTTCAACGTTACGGAAATAACGCTCTCTGATTGTTTTATATTTTTGACATTTTGTCAGGAAGTGAAGCTCTGTTTCTGGTTTTGCTTTGGTGCAGTGATGGCACAGCCTTTCCTCTACAGCCATCATACTCAAATCTGGCCCTTGAATCTTGGTCCACTCCATTTTTACATTACAACCCTCTAAATCGAGCATTTAGTTAGACCTGGGACCCCAGGTGGGTGCAATTAATGATGAGCTGGAACAGAAAAGCAGCAGGCTCTGGCCAATGTAGGGTAGGATTTGAGTATCCTTGCTCTACTGGGAGCCAGGTCGTCTTGTGTCTTCCCTTCTCAATAGCAAGGCTGTGCTCACTGAGTGTTTTGTCAAGGTTTTCCTGAGGTTTTGATCAGTCACCATAGTCAGGTAAATACTGTTGGTTCAGGGCCAGATAGAACTGCTTTGTGCTTTTGTTTTTGTTGGCTTTGTAGTTTTGTTTTAATTGTTTTGTAATTTGCTTTACTCTGATTTGATCTTGGGTTCTGATCCGGGTGCTTCAGTGAGTTGGTAGAACAGGTTAGTTAACTCAGCTCCAGGACCAGTTGGATGAGGGGACGCATTAGTGCTGGGCGGTATACCGGTTCACACCGAATACCGGTATTTATTTTCGTCATGATATGAATTTTTTATTTACCGCCATACCGGTGTATTTGAATAGACAACGTCCGGAAAGCTGCGCCTTTGCGACACTGCTGAATACATTAAATTCCAACCTGGAATGCTGTTTGATTCATATAGCCTACTGTACTATTTGGGTGGGCTTTTATGTCAATCTGGGTGCAATCTACAGTAGCTACTATAGAATTCGACAGGAGGAATGCCCAAGACAGAACGGGAGTGTAGCTTCTGTAGAATATACGGCAGGAGGAATGCCCTCGAACAAGCCGAAATCATGGTAAACATTCATCTTCTTTGTCAGCAGAAACAGGCATATAAAAA
>JACXGM010009234.1:0-27941 GCA_016801145.1 Umbra pygmaea
AGAACATTTACAAGTAATACTACCGAACTCCCTTTATGGGAGGATCACAACCAAAAATCACATAGGTACAGGTTAAAATGTGTGACATACATTGGGGTTTCCCCCTTTCCATGAATCTTAATTCATCCCAGGAGGGATGAGAAACCAGCTGTTGAAGGAGTCACTATTTGGATCTTATAAACATTAATTTCCCACTACACCTGTGAAGTTGAGAAACTTTTGCATAACAACCCATTTGTGACGAAACGACAAATAGTAACTACAGAACTGTAACGTGGATTAGTTGGAGTTGGTCAGTACAGACTACCTGAGTGTGTTGACGTCCTCCTGACGAGAGGTCTTATCCTCACTGGAGCATCATAGCCCAGCCACTTCTCTGGGAAATGGTGATCTTCAGTCGACCTCTTGTCAACAAAGAGATATGAACACACATAGGGTCGTTTAGGTGATTTTTTAAAGTTGAGTGCTCTCAGCCAAAGCACCTCGTCGTCTTTAGGTGGTGTGTGCAAATCGTAAAGCGCCTCACAACTGCACTCGCTTCGTAAATATGGTCGGTAATCAAAACACTACTGCTGTAGGAACAATTTTCGTTTCTGCCAATTATTGTGACATCCTTTCACTGAACATAAAATTCCTGATTGAAGGAAAACCCCAAAAAGTTTTGTTATGTAATCACAATATAGAGTTAATCAGAAATGTTAATGCAAGCGGGGAGCTGAGAATTAATGACCTAAAGTGGTAAACGGAAGTATTACACAAAACATCTTACAACCTCCACCCAGATTTCCAGCGCCCCCTCCCCTTTCCCCGTCTCATACAGTTTATGTGCACCGCAGTTTTTCAGCAAGCAGGGGCGCCTCCAGCTGGAATGGGCCCCAATTCCCCACACAGTGAAATGATAGATAGAAAAACCCTTTGCGTCGCAGAGGATATTTTTTAAGTGCCGCCCCCACGTGATATAAAAAATGCCAATAACCGCTACTGCAATTGATCATGGAATCTACTAATGTTCACTTAAAAGGCCCTTCAATGTCAACTCGGATAGAGTTAATCTTTAAGAGTAACCCTCATAAATAGATCTCATTTCCTGGTTTTGGAACATTCCAAATCGCTAATAGATAAACTATGGCTGCCTCCAATTGCTGGTACTATTGCAGTGTGCCGGGTTGCTCAATGTTAAAACAAAGGCAGCCATACCTTAGCTTCCATAACTTCCTAAAGGACGAACACCTCCACAAGGCTTGGGTAAGATTGATAAGGAGGTCGATACGAAGGTCCTTCGTTCCATATAAGTCAGAGTAGTACGTTTGTGTGCAGCTTGCACTTTGATAAGGAGAGCATTTACGTCTCCAAAAGTGGGTGGAAGAGATTAAAATCCGGTGCTACACCAAGCCAATTTTTGTAGAATAGCTGGGGGGAGAGTTTAGAAAGACAGCTGAAGGACCTGTCCTGCACACTAAACATCAACAGATACTGTGCCACTGACAAGGAATTCCGGTTCTACACCTGTTTTCAATCAGAGAAGGTGTTTTGAATGTTTTGGGAATCGGTTGCCCACTCAGTATCCAGGCTAATCTTCTGGAGCAGAGCTCAGAAGACAAGCAATATCATGGCATTGGAGAAACCGAGCCAAAATTGGAGGATGTGGATGAACTGTTTCTTTACTGCTGTAGAGTTGCCGTTGGTATGAAGGAGAAGGTGATTGCCAACATCTTTGGCATCAGTACCACTACGCTGAGCAGAATAATAATTATATTGGCAACTACACTCACCTAAAGGATTATTAGGAACACCATACTAATACTATGTTTGACCCGCTTACGCCTTCAGAATTGCCTTAATTCTACGTGGCATTGATTCAACAAGGTGCTGAAAGCAGTCTTTAGAAATGTTTGCCCATATTGATAGGATAGCATCTTGCAGTTGATGGAGATTTCCAGGGCACGAAGCTCCCGTTCCACCACATCCCAAAGATGCTCTATTGGGTTGAGATCTGGTGACTGTGGGGGCCATTTCAGTACAGTGAACTCATTGTCATGTTCAAGAAACCTATTTGAAATGATTCAAGCTTTGTGACATGGTGCATTATCCTGTTGGAAGTAGCCATCAGAGGATGGGTACATGGTGGCCATAAAGGGATGGACATGGTCAGAAACAATGCTCAGGTAGGCCATGGCATTTAAACAATGCCCAATTGGCACTAAGGGGCCTAAAGTGTGCCAAGAAAACATCCCCCAAACTATTACACCACCAGCCTGCACAATGGTAACATGGCATGATGGATCCATGTTCTCATTTTGTTTACGCCAAGTTCTTACTCTACCATCTGAATGTCTAAACAGAAATCGAGACTCATCAGACCAGGCAAAATTTTTCCAGTCTTCAACTGTCGAAGTTTGGTGAGTTCTTGCAAATTGTAGCCTCTTTTTCCTATTTGTAGTGGAGATGAGTGGTACCCGGTGGGGTCTTCTGCTGTTGTAGCCCATCCGCCTCAAGGTTGTTCTTGTTGTGGCTTCACAAATGCTTTGCTGCATACCTCAGTTGTGACGAGTGGTTATTTCCGTCAAAGTTGCCCTTCCATCAGTTTGAAACAGTCGGCCCATTCTCCTCTGACCTCTAGCATCAACAAGGCATTTTCGCCCACAGGACTGCCGCATACTGGATGTTTTTCCCTTTTCACAAGATTCTTTGTAAACCCTAGAAATGGTTGTGCATGAAAATCCCAGTAACTGAGCAGATTGTGAAATACTCAGACCCGCTTGTCTGGCACCAAAAACCATGCAACGCTCAAAATTGCTTAAATCACCTTTCTTTCCTATTCTGACATTCAGTTTGGAGTTCAGGAGATTGTGTTGACCAGGACCACACCCCTTAATGCATTAAAGCAACTGTCATGTGATTGGTTGAGTAGATAATTGCATTAAGGAGAAATTGAATGGGTGTTCCTAATAATCCTTTAGGTGAGTGTATCTATTGAATGTTTTAGGGTCAGTACCAATGTGGATGACAAGGAAACAGGTACAAGCAACAATGCCACCTAAGTTTAAACAGTACTGTCCGAACGTGCGTGTTACTGTGGACTGCACAGAAATCAGATGTGAGGCACCATCATCACATACCCTCCAGTCAGAAACACTCTCCTACAAGAACACCAACACTTTCTAAGGTCTAATTGGCATTGCCCCATGTGGTGTTATCACCTTTATCTCAAAGCTATTCACAGGTTCGATATCAGACCAAGAAATTACGCGGCAGTCAGGGATCCTCGGCCTGTTTGAGCCTGGAGATGAGTGCATGGCTGATAAAGGCTTTGTCATCGACCAGATGCTGTCTGATGTTTTAGCAACCCTCATAACCCCCCCCTCCCCCTCAAAAGACCAGTTTCAGCAAAGAGGACACAGAAAAAAAACTGAAAATTGACCAACTAAGAATCCTGGTGGAGAGAGCCATCAGAAGAGTGAATGAATATCATATCTGGGACACAACCATTCCTTTTACCCTTTCAGAGTCCGTCAATCAGCTAAGGGCAAGTTGTTGCTTAATGTCCAACTACTAAGGCCCTCTGGATCTGAAGGATGATGTCCCAGTGTGAAACCCTTAACCTACAGTAGGCATAAGAACATACTGTAAGATAGATTTGTTTAATTGTTATTTGAATGTTCATTACCAGTGAATGATTTAGATTTGTTTGGTTTACATTTTATTGCATTAAAACATAAATTTGGAAGCAACCCACCTGTGTGTGTGTGTGTGCATGTGTGCGTGCGTGCGTGCGCACATGCCTGTTTGTGTGTGTGTGTGTGTGTGTGTGTGTTTGTGCATGCGTGCGTGCGCACATGCCTGTGTGTGTGTTGGTGATGGTTAGAGGGTAGTTCTGTCCTTTTCATAAATAAACACCCATTTGTGTTTGTGGGGGGGGGGGGGGGGGGGGGGGTGGAGCGGGAATGTATAGAGTTACTTTAATTTCAGCTATGTTTCCATATATGTGCCAAAATAAAATATATCAACTTTATCTTTCATTTCACTGAAATGAAAATTCACCAAATTCGCTCTACTGTGAGGTCACTTTGTGTGGATGTGAAGAAATCACACCATTTTAAACCAGTTATGGCTAACTGGCCATGCATTTGCCAAAAATACTTGTGATGTTTTATTTTATTTAGCCTGACCACCAATAAACCTCACGTGCGTAACCATTGTGCATTTCCCTTCGGCCCAAAGAAGGGATTTGCAGTGGGATCATACACTTTGGCATCAGGGCTAGCACCGAGGTAGACACTAATTAATGGAGGATGTGGGAATGAGGGGGCTTCCGAATGCATAATGATTTCTCTTTGCATTACTGGTGGGCACTGATAAGAAAGAACTGCACCTCGAGGGACTAGTCCAAATTTAGAGTCCACTAAAGTCAGGTCAAAAAGGCTGCATAAGATTTTGGAAATGCCAGGTTGTGGCTGTATGGAGGACCAAGTCTGACAAAATAAGAAATAAATATATTAATAAATAAATGCTCAAAAAATAAATAAACATACAGTTAATTGCACAATAAATACAGTAAATAAATAAATCTAGGCAGTAATTAAATTATACGATGACACATTAATGTATATATCTCTGTTAATTAGCTTCCTTATTTATTCACCTTTGTAATAATTACCTTATTTATTTATTGTCCGTTATAATTTTCAACTTTATTTATTTATGACTTATTTTTTAAATGTATGTATTAATGTGTATATAATATTTTTGTCTGTTTTATTCTTCCTTTGTATTTTTTTACCCTATTTATTTCTTCAACACTATTTTTAACAGGTTTAACGGCATGCAGCACAATATAGAAATGGAGAACATACTTGAGGGAAAATTTGGATGTTTAGGGTATACAGTAAGAAGCATTTACTTGACACTAGGAACATTATTGTGAAACTAGGTTGAACAAAAATAAGGCAACAGCAGTAGAACAACAAAAAAGGTACATATACAACAGCAGATATGGAACAACAAAAAGAGAGCATCTGCAACAGGAGATATGGAACAAAAAGCGAGCATCTGCAACAGCAGTAGAAACAAAAACATACTGAAAAAATGCACCTGAACCTGTGTAGATCTAAAACCATGCTCTATTCACTACACATTACGAGTTTGGGGAATTTTGGTACTGTAGCACTGTATGGATCCAAACTGTAATTCTGATGAAATCCAACAGGGATCAGAAAGATCAGACAACTATCTCCATGATGTCCTCTTGATAAACAAAAGACTACAGAAAGAAAGTAACGCATGTTGATGAGTAGGAACTAGAGCATGATTTCAGACTCAGGCCTGGACTTCCTGACAATGTAACCTGAAGTGTATGTGGCTCTTCATTCTTTTACATAGAACAGTAGCAGCTCGCCTGCACTACCACTTCCTCACTCATTAACTCTGACACTGCAGTAAAAAGTTGAAAGTTTATCACATCATACTGAAAAAGGATTACATGTTTAACCACATACAACTCAACGTTAGCCTATGATTCTTAAACTGCCTCAACGGCATTTCATAACGTTAATGTAGCCAAAGTGACCATTTGGGCCGTAAATGTTAGCTAGAGCCTTTGGACCTCCTCAGGTAAAATTTCAATAACCACTGACACTGACATACACAAGTGAAAGCCAAAATATCTTAGTAGCATTAATAATCAGTCATATTGTTCAAATGATTAAAATATGATAATTATTTTTGGGTGTAACTACAAGCTAGCAATCAGCGATAACTCGCCAACAGAATTCAAGCCACTTACCTCTATAATTGAAGATAAAATGATTGTAGAAGAACTTGTATCCTTTCTCCAGCTTGGAAGATTTTAAAATTGAGTGTTCATTCACAAGGAGAACCACATCGTCTTGACCAACTTTTGGGAGATGCGAGAGCGAAGTACTCCAGCGATAACAGGCAGCCATGTTGAACGGAAGATGCAGTACACTGCTTCAGCAATTTTTGGCGGCTACTTCTGGGTTTCTATTGTGATGTGATAAAGGCCTATACACTGTAAAAATTGATTACATGACACAACTTGACTTAGTCAAGTCACTTTGTTGCTTTGACTAAGTTAAGTTTAGCCAATAATAGGAGTTAAGTTCACTCCAATGTGAACATTAGGAGTTAGGTTCACTCCTACGTAAACTTAACTCCTAATGTTGGCTAAACTTAACTGAATCAAAGCAACAAGATGACTTGACTAAGTCAAGTTGTGTCATGTAATCAATTTTTACAGTGTACCCTCTCAGTGGTGCTATGGACCTTAGTAGTCACTCCCCCATCCCCCGTCTGTGTTAGAAACACTAAATTACGGACAAAAATGCCCCTATGAAGACTTATAGAAATAAATACAGGGTAAACCCATGGTTCACCAGAGAACTCACAGAACTATTTCAGATTAGAAATAAAGCCAGGTCTAAGGCCAGACACACTTGTCTGGCAGGTCACTGGCTGATATTTAAGCAACTCAGAAACAAGTGTACCATCTCTGTAAAAATGGAAAAATTTAGTTATTATTTAAATACAATTTCTAGCAGAATTGAAGTTTGTGATGCCTTCAATCAACATTTTATTACAACTGGCAATTTAGTTAAAGGTGGAAATGTCAATGTTATAAATCCCCCAGAAAAGACTGATTATGATACCAGTACCATGTTGAGACAACCAGCGGGATACTTCTGAGGACATTTTTAAAACCTTTTTAACTATTGATACAAAAACTGTATGAGTGGATGATCTAAATCCTTGTCTCCTGTATCTTGCTGACACTATTATTGCTGAGCCACTTGCACACATTTTTAACTTATCCATTATAAATAATAGTTATAATTCCTAATGTTTGGAAGAATACTCTAGTACTTCCAGTTTTTAAATGTGGTTTTACAGACCACATTTTAGGCTTTCTGGCTTTACACCTGGCAGCCTAGATGGTTTGAAAATTATTTAACAGGTAGAACACAATTTGTATCGACCGATGGAGTTTAATCAATTCTTGACAAAGTGAAAGGGGTTCCACAGGGATCGATTCTATGTCCGGTTCTTTTCACCATTTACAATAACTAGTGCAGTGCCCAAGCACAATCTGTTTTTGTGTGTGTTTGTAGTAATTGTTGGTTTGGTGTGTTCATTGTTCAGTGACATTTTTATTTGTGCATTGTAGAAACCAAATACTGATACTGACATAATGACATACATAAAAAATGTGGATATAGAGTATGAACAATATAGACAGATATGTGCAGTGTAGTAACAGTAACATTTTAAGAGTAGGAAAAATAAGTGTATGTGCAGTATGTACAGTATAAAGAGCAGTAGAATATGGGTATGCATAGATGTAATTATAGTATGTACATATCATAAATATAAATAGAACACTATGGGTGGTATGGGGTAGTGCAATGGGGTGGTGGGGTTGGGGTAGGTTAGTGCAACTGTCAGGGGGGGATGAGGGGTTGGTGCTTTGGGAGACCACAACGTTGATGGCTACCTGCTTAATGTCCCTGTCAAAGTGTCCATGGACGTGGTCAGGTCATCAGGCACAGGCAGTTGTTATTATTGGTTTCAGGAGATACAGCATTCAACATGTACTAAAGGTTTTTAACTGAAACCTTTTTTATAGAACAGATTGTAGGCATAATAGCTAACTCCATAAATAACCACTTCAAACGGTGATATCACTACTAACCAAGCTAAACGGTGCTATCATTACTACAGCTGTCAGAGTTAGATTCGATTAATAACCAAGCCAAACGGTGCTGTCACTACTAACCAAGCCTTACGGTGCAGCACCGTTTGGCTTGGTTATTAATGCAGGTAAGTAACAAACGATACAAACTGCTTTAATAACCAAGCCAAACGGTGCTGTCACTACTACTAACTCTACCAGCTGTAGTAATTACAGTACCGTTTGGCTTGGTTAATAACTACAGCTGTTAGAGTTTGCTTTGAGTGCTCTTCTTTTATCTAGCAAGATAGACAGGAGTCTTAACTCCAATAGCCTCAACATGAAGTAGGGTGCAGGAAAGGTTGCAGGCTGGTAGCCAGACTTTTAAACTAGTGGAGTCCGCCACTAGCCAGTGAAGTGAGTTCAGTTTATCTCATTGAGATTGTGACTTTACCTCGATCAAGGATGAGTAAAGCTAAACAAAGAGGAAGTTATTGCTCTTAATGAGTCCTCTCCTCTTACGCTAGTAACCACATCCCTGATGAATCTCACAAAGGCAATGAGTCTTCTCATCTTAGTTACAATAGTGACCATATCCCCCGCAAATCTCACAAAGGCATTGGCGTTGCTAACATTTATGACACCACATTTAAATTAACACCCCCCCCAAAAAAAAAACTGGGTTTTGAGGTTCTAGTCATGAAATCTATGTGGCTTACTCAATCACTTTTAACATTCTGAATTATGATTTCTAAAGGAATTCCCTGAATTCTCATCTGGGATAGTAGCAATGGAACATAATTTATGGTAATTTTAACATTCATATGGAGAACTCAAATGACCCTCTCCAAAATGCATTTAAAGGCATAGTTCCCTCAGTTGGTTTCATTCAACATATCCCAGGACTTACACACTGTGGGCAGTGATATGGACACCATCACCGCGAGGTGGGCACAGGACGGGCACACAAAGGAGTCATCAGGCCATTTAGTTCTGAAGCATGTTCCAGGGGTTAAGGGTCCTCCTTGGATCAACATAACATCAGAAACATTAGAGTGGGCATAGCTTAGGTATAGTACCTTGGAACAGCTCCTACCCCAAAATAAGCAAATAATCTGTCCCCACATATCAATGAGACTTAAGAGGGAACTAAGAAAGGACAAAATAATATGTTCTATGTTATCCCTCTCTGTAGCTGAAAGGCTTATTAATACATTTGTCTTTTCCCGCATTGACTACTGCAATGCACTTCTTGCTGGGGCTCCTAAAACCACACTTAACAAACTTCAATGTGTACAAAATTCTGCTGCTAGGATCCTAACTGAAGTCAGGAGAAATGAGCATATTACACAGATTTAAAGTCTTTGCACTGGCTCCCAGTCAGGTTCCGAGTTGATTTTAAAATCCTTATGCTCACATATAAGGCACTGCATGGTTTGGCCCCTCAGTATCTGTCTGCACTTTTAATCCCATACACACCAAAGCATCACTTACACTCCTCAAAAGCTGGACTGTTGACAGTCCCACAGGCTCGATTGCACACTGTGGAGGACAGGGCTTTCTCTTCCCATGCTCATAGGCTTTGGAATGCACTCCCTCCATATTTTAGAGATGCACAGACACTAAGTCTTTTTAAATCAAATTTAAAAAACAATTTTTTAGGTTAGCTTTTACTTGATTATTTTTTATTTTTTTCTGTGTTTGTTGTGTTTTAAATTTGTTTTGTTTTACTATGTAAAGCGCCTTGAGAAGCTACTTTAAAGGCGCTATATAAAAATAAAATTATTATTATTATTATTACCCTAGTCCCCCGGCACATAAAATATTTAAGCTATTCTCCAGCTATTCGTTTACTAATTCTAGGAAAAGTAAGGAGGTCAGCATCTTGTGAATTATGGCAGCACCAAATCAGACAGATAAGTAAGAGATGTAGTCCATGTAGCAGTGGCAGTTGCTGGTCTTTCAAAGAGGGGAAGCTCATTTTTGGCCTACATCATAAAAATCTTCCATTTATTTATACGTAAATTCTACCTTACATTCCTTTTCACAAAAATTTGCTTAAAGTGAAACAAGGAATGTGGTGTATAATTGTATAAAATGTATGATGAAAATTGGCTTGCAATTTGGGAAATACCAAGAAATAGGCTGCAGGAGTTTGTCTTTCGACTACATTTGCAAATCCGCGATGGGACAGGGCAGAGCTTTGGCGACTTTATAGTACAAAATCGCTGTCAATAAAATGGAGATGCAGTCTTTCAACAGACCCTCCAATCATCACGCAGAAGCCCGGAGTCCAGGCCAGTCCACATCTCTATTCATCCCCGGAGACAATGAGCATCTGTGGGTGGGACATAATCGCAGCATTTATCCAATCACCAACTAGTTTCGAAGCACTAAACAAAACTGTTCAAAGCAGCCCCATGAAGTCCATGGATGCCAGGCATCAACAGGGATATGCACTGTTACAGGAATTTATGAAAAGGAAATCGAGTCAGTTGACGTACTATATGTAGCTGATTCTGAGCGAACTCATCTTCGAAATGAATGTGTCCTAACACATTTTTAGTCAATAAAATGTTAACACAATAATACATATTTGACCATAAATGTTTAGACCTTTTAGGGAAAGCCGAGCTTCCCTTGCAGTCTTAAAGAAATCGCACCTGCCATGTAGTGCTTTGTAGGTTAATCAAGTACTTGTTATATCTGATTGCTAATTCCATGCAGCTGTTATCTATTAGTTCCTATATTGGTCTCTGGTGTTCAGGGGAGTGATTGAGTTCATTGAGTTTATGCTTGTCACTGTTGGCTTGCTGAGAACCCGGGAGATATACATTCATTGTGAGTAGAGTATTGTATGGATGTAGCTTGAGGCCTACACTCTGTTTAAGTAGCTTTCCGCGTTTACACTGCGATAGAGCATAGTTCAGATATACTCGTTTTGCACTCCTGTCATATTCACTTGAGTTTAGGGATATGCTCTGTACCTGGTTATATGTGCATATCATCTGATAATTGTACACTTGTTGTGCAACTCGCTACCTTACTGCCTTCACTCTATCTCTGTACCATTCTGGATTAGCTTCATTTATTAAAACTACAAACACTGTATACTGCCTGGTCTCCCTTCCTCCTCCACCATCACATGTGACAACTTCTGTGGAATTGCAACTTTTGCTTAGTACTATTACACCTGAGTAAGTCATATACCAGTAAATATAATATTTGTTGACACAGCCTATATATCTTAACTTGACATAGGCCCAATGCTTCAATGTGTTGCTTTGTTTTTTAGAAAAAGAGCTGAAGAAGAAGTGGGAATTGTGTGTATGTGTAACATCCAGCCCAGGGTGGGCTGGCATACATGGACTGAGCTATGGACTCATTTGTATGTTTAGGTTAAGTTGTATATATATATTAGTTATTTTGTTCAACATTGTAGTGCAGTTGCATGGTTTTTTACTTGTCGTTAAAAAGTGGATATTCCTTAAATATGGGACACCTCTCTCTCAGTCTGTTCCTACTGGTGTCAGCTGTGTGTAGGTAGCTAGTTACGGAATACATATAAGCTGACAAACTGAGAGAGAGGTTGTCAGTCATTGCAAACACTGTGGTTGAGAGTTACGTGAGTACGATTAGTTACATCCAGGAACTGTCTTTCTATTGTTTTGTTGTGGGAAGAGTGTGGGTGGTTTCGGTCTTGCATGCGTACGCTATATAATTACAGTTTAGTTCACTTGTCTGTGCCGCTGATAAGAGCATGTGAAATGTATAGTTATTAGTCGTTGTGCGACCACTGCTTTGGTTCACCTGCAATTAAAATGGTAGGAGACCGTTTCCTGGATCTCTACGAAATAACTTCCTAACAACAACCATCTTCCTGTCTGTTGGTCCCCCACTCTAAACCATACACCTCAATCGTTACAGTATGTTGGATCTTTACTGCTTTGTAATTATATTGACAATTAAAAAATATATTTTGATGAGTCATTGTAGCACTTGCACTGGCAGAGTAAACACCTGACGAGATAGAACAAAATGTATTTGTATTTCAGACTACAGCCAATTCATTAGTAAATAAGTGTGCATGACATACAAGATATTTGAGAACAGCACAGGCATACACATTTCCTAATTTTTGCCCCACTGGAAAGGCACGGCACCAATGTCAGAATTAAAGTAACAACATAGTTAATCTCTGTGCTGTTTGGCCCGTGCTGTTGCATTGTGTAACGGTGTAGATCATAAAGATGGAGGCGGACTGCAGGAGTTCTTCTTTTGTCATGATTTAATAAAAACGACAGGGAATGACATAGAGACGCATGGTTCTGGAGAAGCTACAAACGTGAATGGAGCATGCACAACAACGATATACTAAATACTGGTGCTCTAACGCGGCACTAACACGAAAGTAGAATATAGTGTACGCCTGGCTCTAAATTCTAAAATATGCATTGCCTACGACACATATGTGGTGAAGGCACAAGCAGCAATATACAACATCTCTGAAGCTTACTCGTCACAAGCGTGCCCACACGTAACAGGGACAAATCCACAATCACACACGAAGACTAACACTCAGAGGGAAACATAAATACACAAACACTAATTGGAGACAGGGATCAGCTGGTGATAATGAGGTACATACACATGGACAATTAAAAACAGACAGTCACACAGTGAAATATAATGGAATTATGTCCATGGCTGACCACAGGTAGTGTTAACCCTTCCTGTGGCACAGTTCCTCATCCCTGGATATTACACATTTATTGTTTGTGGCAGGGAGGCCTGCCGAAGAGCATGTTCTTCTCTTTATCTTCCTGGGATGGTTTTGTGATCCGGTCCTTCCTGGTCAGCGATTCCCGCCATGTAGAGATCACACAATCCCGGCTAGCTAGGATGCCAAAGGCATTCTGCCACTCTTCCACTGTGTCCAGGCACTGAAATACAAGAAAATACAAAGTAAACCCTGAATACAAGCAGTTATAGAATTCATTATTAATGGCAGACCAGCTTCTGGAAGCATTGGAATGGATGTTTTATGTGTGTTTTAATCACTCAGATTTTACTTGTGGACCTACATTTGACCTATAGTTGAATTGACTTTATTGATTCATTAACCATCACACTCATAGGGCCCTATATTAACGATCTGAAACGCAAGTATCAAACGCGAAAACGCAAGTGACATTGTGGGAGGGTCCCGGGCGCTGTTGCTATTTTACCGGCGGGATAAATGACTCTTGCGCCCGACGCAAATGTAAAATAAGTAGGTCTAAAGTAGCTTTACTAGTCATAGGTGTGGTTTGGGCGTAACGTGCAATAAACCAATCAGAGCATCATCTCACATTCCCTTTAAGAGCAGGCGCGCTTGTTCCATGGCGGTTTGCTATTATACGGCGGATTGCTATTGATCTTTCTTTTTTACAAAATGTAAATTAAGAATTGTCACAAGACATACGTTCCGATGTTTTGGGCTAACTCTACCTGAATCACGAGGTTATGAATGCATAGTAATATTTTGCAATGTAGTCTAACATTAGAGCAAGATTACTTTGCTTGCTGCTAGGGCATTTGGGTTAAGTGTCAATGGCACATGCATTTCAACATCCCGTCTCCTTAAGTACTATATTTTCTCATTTATGTCATCAACACATCCATGATTCATGGACATGCTGTGTAAAACAACAAGCCACAAAGAATGCTGCGATCTTGAGTAGTGTAAAGTGCCTCCTGTCCTATCCAAACACCTGACGTGCATTTTCAGTATGCCGAATGTTCATTAACGCACTGCATGTTTGTGTGTTTTCGATTAAACAGCATTTCACGCACTGTTGCTGGCATCAAATGGTGTCATCCTCAGCCATTTCTTTAACGGATAACGTTGTCCCCATCACAGCCACCCATCCAAGGGCGGATTCCCATCAAAGATGGCAGAGTTTGCCATAAATGAGTTGTGGCTTGAGCCAGGGTAATTTGCAAAGACATGGGTGATTTAACTATTAGCATCGGAAATTAATTGTATGTTGATTGAATGGGTTCCCTTGCGGTTGATGTATATTGGTGCAAATTATTTGAATAATTTGGGTAAATTTCGACACTAGATGTATACAGATTATTTCACATCTTCGGACGCCACAATGATTTCCCTCGTGTGGTAATATTTTTCCTTCTAATTATGTATTGCAATAATGAGAACTGCTGCATTTGTGTAGATGAGGAGCAATAAAGTTTATGCGTGCACTATTATGGCCAAGCATGCGCCCTTAAAATAAAATCTGAATAACACGCCACTGACTTTTAACCAAGTTTTTCCTGGTCAGTGGCGGAATTGTTTTCGGGAACTGCAAGATAGCACCTGTGAACGTTTGCGCCGGAACACGCCTCTTCTTTTCGCTGAACCGCCCAACGAACACAAGTTCATTCCCTAATTTACCGACGCGCGTCTGTGGAGGGAAAAGTCCCATATGCGTCGGGTGCAAGATAGGAATGATACATGCGTTGGTGTAAAAAGTCAATTGCGCTGGGTGTAATATTGGGCCTAGTAAGTCATCGAAAAAAAAGAATAAGGATCAAAATAGGTGCAGTAATATAGCTAACGTTAGCTTGTTTACCTGTAGCCAAGAAGCGCAGTGTTATCATCAAATGTTCCCCAACGGAGATACTGTCTCGGTAGTTTGTGTTTTTCCATTTTATCATTGGACTGACAAGTTGCTTCAGTGTGTGGAACTGAGTGGGAAAGAGCAGAGCGAAGTTTCATTCAACTCGAGCTCACAACACAAGTTTTGAAAAGCCCCTTGTGTCTGCTGCTGTAGAATCCATGATTTGACCATGATTTGTTCGTATTTGTCACCTCCGTTTCTTATTTTGCACTTTGACCAACATATAACAAAGGGCTCCTAACGCCAGTAACGTTTGCAAGTCTTTGTTGGACATTGTTTAAAATTACGACCAGTGAGAAAATTATCTTCCCTGGTATCACAACAGTGATTTATATATCCGCATTGCTGCCAAACGTCCAGTGTCCCCATTTTTGATCAATAGGTACAGATTACCTCCGCTTGCTGGTATGGAGGGATATTTCCTCTCACGCATGCGCACAACGTAGGTGGTACTTGGCCGTCGCGGAGGTCAGAGCGGTGTGTATTCTGTGTTTATTGCACCAAAAATAAAGTTGACGTGGGTGGACGTGAGCCGATGCCACAGTCTGCCTAATCGCACCGTTGGCTTGGTGTGTCACCACCATAAGACCTGCTTGTCCCCAAATTGTGAACAACCAGGTGGAGTATGTGCATCCACCGGATCTGACCCTGGTGCCAGCTGAGTGTCACGACATCGGTGAGGTATTCAACAAACAGTAGGCCCTTTCTCTTCCTCCAAAATTACCCTATGATTGCGCAAAGAAGTTGATTCCTTGTGCCACTTATCGCAAGGCTCGACTCTACAGCATTTCTAAATCAGATCAGGAGGCTATGGAGGCATACCGATACATTAAGGGATCACTGGAAGCTGGTCTCATCCATCCTTTAACCTCTCCTTTCGCTGCTGGTTTCTTCTGTGTAGGACGGAACCCTCAGACCATGCATTGATTACCGTGTGCTCAGTGACGTTACAGTGAGGAATAAGACCATTGACAAACTCTGTATTTGACTTACTTCATGGGTCTTCTATTTTAACTAAACTCGATCTCCACAATGCATATAATTTGGTCAGAATCAGGGAGGGGGTTGAGTGGTTAATGGGTTTCAACACGCCCGTGCAACATTTTGAAAATTTGGTTATGCCTTTAGGTTTGACAATTGCCCCTGCTGTTTCTCAATGTTTAGTGAATGTTGTGTTGAGGGACATGATTGGTCATTTTGTTTTTGTATGTTGTATGACATTTTGGTCATTCAACAAGGACCTCTCTGAACACACACAGTATGTTCAACAAGTACTCCACTGGTTGTTGGAGAATGGGCTGTATGTTAAAGCTGAGGAAGTAATTTCTCCCTGCTTGAACCCCCTGGTCATCAACCCTTATTACCTCACCCATGGCATCCTGAACTGAACCCCCTGGTCATCGACCCTTATTACCTCACCCACGGCATCCTGAACTGAACCCCCTGGTCATCGACCCTTATTACCTCACCCATGGCATCCTGTACTTAACCCCCTGGTCATCCAGCCTCCTTACCTCACCCATGGTATCCTGTACTGAACCCCCTGGTCATCCACCCTCCTTACCTCACCCATGGTATCCTGTACTGAACCCCCTGGTCATCCACCCTCCTTACCTCACCCATGGTATCCTGTACTGAACCCCCTGGTCATCCACCCTCCTTACCTCACCCATGGTATCCTGTACTGAATACCCTGGTCATCCATCCTCCTTACCTCACCCATGAGTGGAAGATATTTCAAGACTAAGTTTTAAATCACTAGCCTCTACTGATGTCAAAGCAATTTGTAACAACAGCTTTTGTAAAAAGGGATTTTTAAAACGGGTTTGCGGAATATGACCACAAAATGGTGTTAAATGTTATCTACATCGCAAGAGAAATGGATATAATTTAATTTAAAGTTGAATAAGGAAATCAACACATTGACCATAAGAGAGAATAAAATAATAAATTAACCTTGTCTAATACCTATATTGTCATACTATTTCAATGAACAGTTAAGAGCAATCATTTGTGTTTTATTGTATATCTGTCTAGACTTTTTTCAGTTTTGTTCGGATAGAGAGAAATCAGTGGTTAGTTACTTGTGTGTGTTAACATATGTGTACTGACACTGACAAAACACTGTTCTGATTGTGATTATTGTTACCAGAGACCTGCCATCAGAGTGCAGGCTGTTACCGCCTGGAGGACCACGGAGCCCCTAAACAACCCTGCAGCAGCACCACCTATGGCCCAGGTATACTGAACCCGCCCAGGTATTCTGAACCAGCCCAGGTATAGTGAACCAGCCTAGGTATACTGAACCAGCCCCAGGTATACTGAACCAGCCCAGGTATACTGAACCAGCCCAGGTATAATGAACCAGCCCAGGTATAGTGAACCAGCCTAGGTATACTGAACCAGCCCCAGGTATACTGAACCAGCCCAGGTATACTGAACCAGCCCAGGTATACTGAACCAGCCCCAGGTATACTGAACCAGCCCCAGGTATACTGAACCATCCCCAGGTTAACACCACCCCCCATGCTCTGTGCTGAGAGCAATGCAGGACTCTGTAAAATACACAATGGATTTGTGGCAACTATAGCTGTATACCGGTTAATTAAGCTGCATTATCCTTCTAGATCAATGGTTTTCAACCTTTCCTCCAGGCACATCAGATGTTCCACAGTTTAGCTGTAGCCACTGAGCTAGCACCTCGGATTCAACTCATCTTCTAATGATACTTAATTAGTGAATCCGGTGAACTAGATCACAGCTAAAATGTGGAACGTCTGCAATTAAGAGGTCCAGTGATTTGGATCATGGGCAGCAGTTACATTCATCATGGGGAAGAGAGGGCCAGCGAGACTATGGGGGCCAATCTTGGCATAGCGGCCAAGGTTCACTGGTTTGGCTGGGGTGGACTTCGATCGCACAGACTGCTTCCCTCTTCCGGTCCCTTAGAAGAAGAGCAGCCCCGGTTGACCTGCTGATTCACTGAGGCGGGGACAACATGGGATGCAGAAAGAGCATCGTTCTCGTCGCAGCCATGAAGCAGGATCTGCAACATCTCCATCTGCGTTTCCTTCTGATGATCATTCTGCTGTCTGACATCACCCAGAGACGTCGGTGGAGATCGGGCCTTCCGGGGAAATTTGATAAGTCCTTTAAATGGGTGAACATCGTCATGGCTACTGTTGTCTTGGGAATACAGGGGGGTTTGAAGCATCACTCTCAAATTGTATTTAACAAGCCTCAACTGTTTCTTAGCGACAAAGTAAATTTTTCCACTAGGGGTAATGATATTGTAATATTTTAGCTGAAGGCTTTTGAGACTTAATCTAGTAGGGGTAATGCTGGTTTAAACCTCTCAACATGTTTTAAACATGAAACAGTTAAAGAATTATACATTTTTTGGGGGTTGTGTATGTGCCTTTTTTGGGGTTGTGTATGTGGACATTTTTTATTCATTATTATTACTTTTTTATTGTTTTTATTTGTGTTTTTGGCTGACACTGGTTGTACATCAATCATGACAAGTTTTAATAAAGCAATATTTATTAACCAAATGATTCAATATTTATTATTGAAACACACAGTAGACACTTCAAGTAGGCATGTTTTGACAGAAATGTCATGTGGTTTTATTACATATGTGGTATAACTTCGGAATGATATATATTCAAAGTCAGTGGCCTACACAGTGAATATTGATAAGGGAGGTGTCAAGACACATTTAGATTAGATTAGATTTATCTTTGTTGTCATTGTGCAGAGTTCAAGTATATAGAGACAATTCAATGCAGCAAGTGTTTAACCAGAAGTGCAAAAAAGTACAGTATAGACAGGTAGTGTAGAGAGTAGTATACACGTTGCTATGGTTTACAGTAAGGATATGTGCAGTGTATTAACAGTAGCATTATTAGAGCAGATCACATGGACATGCAGTATGAACAATATAGATAGATGTGTACAGTATGTATAGATATGTGCAGTGTAGAAATAGTAATATTATAAGAGTAGTGTGTGAGGGGAGGGGGGGCACAACGTTGATAGCTACCTCCTTTTTGCCCCTGTCAAAGCAGCCCCATGGACGTGGTTCAGCTCATCAGGCACCGGCAAGGAGGTGTCGTTGGGCTTCCTTTGAACCTGCTGGTCCGGGTGCAGGACCTTTAACGCACCCTGGAGGGGAATGGGGTGAACAGTCTAGTTAAGGTGAGATTAGTCTTTGGCAATGCTGTGCACCTTACTCAAGCATGCTTGCTCTGGATGACCTTGATGGAGGGGTGTGAAGAAGCAGTGATGCATTGGGTAGTTTTCACCACCCTCTGCAGTGCGTTCCGGTCAGAGATATAGCAGTTGCCATACCATACTGTGACACAGTTGGTGAGGATGCTCTCGATTAAATACTTCTCTATGCAAACAGTTGTTTAAATTAGACTTATAATATAGCCTACAATTTGTTATTAGCTTGAATGCTCTCTCCCGTTGTCATTAAAAATCATCCTCTGATCGGTTGTGGAAACATATTAATGGTTTGCACTAATATGGAAGTCTGCCCGTATTCATAACGTTTCATTCCCAGACAAGATTGCAGGTTGTGGCTTGTGATGGATGTATTTAAATGTCTACAGAAAAACAATTTAAAGAAATGCACTTGCAATGCACAACAGCACAAATATTTGCTTGACTATGCTAACCATATTTTGTCAGTACAGTACGGCTAGTAGGCTGATTGATGTTGAAAGTGGAGTCTGTATCAACTAAACATTTAAATTCCCTAAACAATGCATCACTAAAGCAGACTGGAAAATGAGTGCCATTTAAATTAAATGATACTGTACATAAGTGTTCAGACCTTGTTATAAACGATCTAAATGATCAGTTTAATAGGAACTACTGGATTTTTTTGGTGTACTAACATGGCAACAGTAAGTGGAGTGGTGGGGGATATGTTAATGTTAGACGATAACCACACGCCTCACCACCATTTTCTTTTGCTAAAAATACAAATTAAAACATTACTTGTCACAAATAAAATGTTGGCAACCATTTGGAGTGCATTCACACACTCCAGATTGTGCGTTGCCAGGGACTAACCTAACACTTTCGCAGAAGGCCTTCGGCCTCGTGGCTTTCTACACTGCTGAGGTGTGCAGGTATTCCCTGGCAACGCACAATCTGTCGTGTGTATATGTTTACCTATAAAAAATGACTGATTGATTGATTCGCTATATTGAACGTGATGAATGTCAAAGGGATACTGTCTAATGATCTTCATACATTTTGGTTATAGTGTACTGTTGTAACAAAAAGTATTTCATCAACATAATTATACATAACATTTTCACTGACTATCAAACATGTTTTAAAGGGTGGTTCAGTAGCACTATTATCTGGAATGTTGCAGAAAAGATATGAGTCAGTTCTACTTGTTGGAGAGGCATGTTTGTACTACACAACACATTTCTACCTGGATATTCAGTCCAATAGGATATACCCTAAAACAAATCAGGGTAAGATAGAGTAAATTCAGGAATCCTGAAAAATGACATTGAACTTTTTTTAACCTTCAGAAAATGCTGTTCCTATGGCAAAATATGTAAAAACAAAAAGTACCAACAGCCTCCCTCATTTTCGGCATGTCCCTGAATTGATCAATTGGATGATAACCTTAAAACAAAAAGCATCCAGTCAGTGGCAGTTCTGTGGGCATGTACACCTTTATAAGATATAAAGTTCTGTGGGCATATACACCGTTATAACTAAACGGCCAAGAGGAGAATTAACAAATGCCATCAAGCTGAGGGAAAAGCCACTCATGCAAGTTTTTACTTATTACAACAGTGGTGTGCAGAATTGCATCTTTAAATGCACAATACACCAAATCTTGAAGCAATGTGATCCATACAGCAGCAAAAGACCTACACTGGCCGGTTTCCTATCCTGTGACCTCGGATGAGGCTACAGTGAGCACATGGTAACCAATACTGAACCTGTAGTCACAGGGGAGAGAGATTCAGGTTTGCACACTGCAGTGAAACAGTGAGAGACACAGGTTGGGCACAGATGGAGTCCTATTAAACTGAAGGTTATCTATTATTTCTGATGTCCTGATGTTACCCCTCCCAACAGACACTCAAAACAAAATGTGAAGTTGACAACATTTTTCAACCTTTAACCCTGGTTCAAACTGCAACTGGGCCTGTTTTTGTGTGTCTCCGGCCCATATAATTTCTCTCGGCCCCCCTTCAGGTGTCAATAATAATGTTAATGCGCTGTGCCCCCCCCCCCCCCCGCTGTTGGGTGGAAGTGCCAGGGCTGTTTTTGTCCCCGGTCCGTCACACTGACGACAAACTAACACATTTGACTCAATTATTCAACTACACATTAAGCGTTTGATTAATTGAATGAGGTGTGATATTTCAGGGTTAAAACAAAAAAATGGCCTGTCTGGGGGGGGCCCGAGGAGGGGTTTGAGAACCACTATCTTAATACTACAGCAAACAAAGATATTTTAAACAAATGGGTGCTTCCAACTTTTTGGCAACAGTTTTGGGAAGGCCCTTTTCTGCTCCAGCATATCTGCGGCCGCTCGAGTGGCCTGAACAGAGCCTTGACTCTGGAACATTGAATTGGAATATCGATTGAGAGCCAGGCATTCTCATCCAACATCAGTGCCTGACCTCACAAAGGCTCTTTTTAGTGAATGGGCACAAATTCCCACAGACACACCTTCAAAAAAGATTGCCGGCTGTTATCGCCACAAGGGGAGGTGTTAACCCCATATTAATGCCCATGGTTTTGGAATGGGATCTCCAACAAGCTCATGTGGTTGTGATAGTCAGGTGTCCACAAACCTTTGGCCATATTGTGTACATCATGAGTGTAGTTGTTATGAAGCCATGATTAATGCATGCTGTATGTATCGTGTGCTATAGTCCAATGCACTCTGTTGTAGTACTGTGATATCAGAAGCATGTTTCCTGTGCAGAATTTGGATGCAAACACAATGTAGACACATAAAAATTAAGCCTAATGATTATACCTCCAGATGGAGATGCAGGAATAAACTTGTTCAGGTGTTTAAAATTTGAACTTCCAACCCCCTCACCTCACATAAATAATATTGTGTGTATGGTGCCGCTGGTGTGTGGCCATGTGTGGTGGGCGTGCTTTAACGTCACAACGCACCAAAAGCAGATTGGTGTGTCCTTTCCCTCACGATTGAGCTAATGAAGAAACTGGAGCGAGCCGAGTGGGGTGAGGACAAGCTTCCGGAAGACCGATCATCCCAATTTCCACCCTGTTCTCTTTTAATGTGTGCTACATTGGACAAGGGGTCACAGCAAAAAGTAGTACGGAGTGGCCATAGGATCTCTCTCTCTCTCTCTCTCTCTCTCTCCATCCATTTCTCTCTCACACACTCTGTCTGTCTGTCTCCCAATAATTATTTCTTTCTATTCTACCTTCCTCCCTCTATCCACTCATGTTACTCTCTCTTTCCACCGTGCTCCCCCTCTTTCATCCTCCCTCTCGTTCTCTCCACTCCTCCTCAGTGACAGACCATCTGGCAGCAGCCGACCATTGTTAATAGCTTCATCGCAGAAGGAGGGATGCTTTAGCTTTGGCAGCCTGTCATTGGCCGGCTGCCCCCCCCCCCACCACCACCAGCCTATAAAAAATGAGTAGTGCGGTGCGGCGTCGCCCTTATCTCACACAACACATCCACCATCCATGCTAATGTACTGCTGACACGGGCCAGGTTAGAGTCCAGGAGGGGTGGTTCATTAACGCCCTACGGAAGTGGCCGTTGGAACCTGCGCGCCATCTTTACATTACATATCTAGACAGAATGGGGTGGGAGGCTATGTGTTATCAAATTTAGAATTGGGTATTGGCTGGCTGACAGTAGCTGGGTTAGCCTTCCACCATGGTTTAAGAAAAAAGAGAGTGAGATAGAGAGAGTAGAGAGAATGAGAGACAAAGACAAACAGTGAGTTGGACACAGAGACAGCATGACTGACAGAGAGAAGCAGAGCCAGGCAGCGAGAGATTGAAACAGTGAAACTATTGAGTCCTTGGCTATTGTTCATTTTGCCATTTAGTCTGGCAGCATCCCTTTCAAGCTTACAATGTTTTCACTCTAAGTCGAGACTTGTCCCTGTTGCCCGGGAATGTATTAATAGACAACCCTGCAATGGGGGCGTGCTTGTCCTTCTGCATGATAACACACAATGTAGCTCACCCCTCAAATAACATAAAGTACTGTACCTCCACTCCAGCACTTAATAGATCCCTTCAGATTTGAAACAAAGCCCACCCACACTTTCAATGATTAGAGGAACTCATTCCTGAAATGTACAGTCCTGGAAGGGAAAATACAAACCATGCTACTATGTACACAATGTATAGATAGATACACTGCAAACACAGAATGTCAGAACAAAACTACAGGAATCTTGTCCTTGACATCACTGATGAAAGAGCATAATACACCATGCGGCAGTCAGAGGATGCAAAAAAAGGTGAAACCTCAGACTCCATTCCAATGTATTGGTCTCATTCCATTTGCAGGGACAACAGATTTCTAGTAAATTCCAGAGCAATCAGAAAATAATCTATAAAAATTATGATACCTCCGGAAAGTTCCAGGGACTCATTTTAGTTAAAGGAGTATTAGTAACAGTCATAGCAATGAGGGAAAAAGAAAACTGCAAAACATTCCAAGGACGTCCTAGGGCCTAATTTCCATTTGCAAAAAAAGTATTTGTAACACTCTCGAAATATCAGAGGATGTAGAAAAGGTTGATGCCCCTGGAACATTCCCGGGACATTCTAGCAATTTCGTACATTTTGCAGGTACAAAGGAATATTAATAATAACACCCACACTCCCAGCAATCAAGTAATATTGAAAAGAATTGTGACACCTCTGGAACAAAAAAGATGTCCTGGCTTCTGTTTTATGTGTGCAGAAACAACAAAGTATTAGTAACACCCACATAAATTACAGAATGTCTAAAAAATGTGACACCTCCAAAACATTCCGGGGATGTCAGTTGACTGTCATTTGGAGGTACAAAAACATGTAAATAACACCTAGCAACAGTGACACCTCTAGTACATTCCATAAACATTCTAGTGACTTTCAGTTTGCATATACAAAGGAATATTAGTAACACACCCAGCAATCAAAGAAAGTAAAAATAACGTTGTGAAGAACATTCCAGAGGAGTCCTAGTCTCTATTTTCCATGTGCAGGGACAAAGGGGTTGGAGGATCGCCCCGAGCAGTCAGGGCATGTTTAAAAAAGCGACACCTCCAGAAGGTACCAGGGATGTCCTGGTGACTCCTCTCCATGTGCAGGGAAAGAGTAGGGACTGTCCATGTGATACTGAGGAGAAGGGGGTTTAATTGGAATGTGTGGTGTGTGTTCTGTTTTACTGCCCTCAGGGTGAGTGATGGCTAGATAAGGATGCTGCAAGCCCACCCAGTGAGATTTGAGTCAGCCTCCTCACATCAGCCCTGCTGCATGACAACACTGAGCCACTGTATTCCCTTCAGTGTGTTACTTTTGACCAAAAACACATAATGACATTGGGAATAAGGGGGGCAATTTGGGACACGCTCAGTATGGCTCATAAAGTCGCAGGGCACGCACGCGATGCCTTTCTACTTGCTTGGCTAGCTTCATTCTTTTCATTCCAGGACAGATCCCCATCTATAGCACTATCGCTCCATACCTTCATCGTCAGATCACTCCACACCTCTAGACCCCCATCCACTTTCCACTATCACTGCACACATCCACAGATCTATCCTTCTATCACTGTCACTCCATACTGTCGTCCATCCCCTCGTACATCCTCTAATACCACTGTCCCCTCCTGGATCAGGGAGGAACCAGAATGCCAGAAAGGTTTTTATGCCTTTCATTTTCTAGTTTTTATATGCTCTGTTCTCGGAGGACAGTTATTCATCAATGTGCAGGCCCAGCTGAAGAGAAGAAAAGGTACAACAAAGCACTAACTCAGGTTGTGTCTTCAACGATTCCCTATTCCCTGTGTGCTCTGGCCAAAAGTAGTGCACTAGACAGGGAATAGTGTGCCATTTGGGGCGGAGACTCAGAGTTGTACAATGATTTATCACTTTCTCACGGATGCTAGCTGCTCTACTTTCGTTCTCATGGGTCTGTTCCAACTGGCATCCTATTCCCTACACATTGTTTTGGGCATAGGTATATCACAATGTAGGGAATAGGGTGTCATTTTGGAGGTAGTCTATATTAACAAAATAAGGAATCTTTATTCAAACATTTGCCTCAACTTCCAACGTGTTATTGTGTATATTTCTGCATTACGAAAAAAAAAATACATGCAGTGAGTTAACGTACTACAATCATATATGGAAGAGCCCGAGGACAAAAACACTCATATTTCTTTGTCTGTCTGCTTTGAGGTGGCATCAACACAACAGCAGGTCTAGATCACAGGCGGATAGAGGGAACATGCAGTCACAGTGGGGAAAGGTAACACATCCTGTGGAGAGAAACTGAAACCATAGAAGAGAGAAAGGATGACAAAGAGAGACAGAGAGAAATGCAGGGAGAGAGAAAGAGGCAGACCGAGGCACAGAGGAGATGAGACCAGAAACTGAGTCCTGCCTGTCGTTAATTACTGTTCTAATTAACAGTGAATGAGTGGGTGATGTGTCACTTGTCATGTTTGCCTACTGTTCAGGACAGCCCTCTCTCAGGCTAGTTTCACCTCTTTCCGACCTCTCATCTTTTCCTCTTTTCTTCTTCTACTCCTTATATCCTTGTTTTCTTCCCTCGTATCCTCCTCTAGTCATCCACGCCAGTAGTCCTCCTCTTCTGTTCCTTTAGGAGGACAAGATAAAGCTCCCCTCCCACAGAAAAGCTAATAGCCAGAATACTGACATGATCTCTTGCAAAGCACGTTAGGTCAATGTTGAGCGCACAGCTGTAGGCTCCATGTAGATTTGGCCAAATGTCCACCTGTCTAATTGTATCAGATGTTCCTTTATAAATCACTAAAAGCCTGTGGGTGTGTCAATGCTCTGCTCATAGTACAGTGTAACTTTCTATATGGTTGAGTGTTTTGCATGTACACAGTTATGTTAAGTGGATTGTACTTTTTTGATGCATGACTAACACAAGACATTACATTCATGGTTCAAAATTTACTTTTTCATCTACCAGCCAAACTAGTGAGTGTTTACATTTTACCAGCCACTCAGTAGATTACTATTGTTTTTTGTGTGAAGCTAATCTACCAGCCACCTGCATATTTTACCAGCATTTGGCTGGTAAATGGTGCTAATTTTGAACCCTGATTATATTATTCTTTTATAATAGAAGGCTAAATGCAGAAGAAATATAGAGGTCTTTAAAAGTAATACTTTCTCTGTAAATGCTATTAACAATAAGAACAAAATTCCAGGATAACCTATAATATCATTATAAATTATTGTACATAAAACATTGTAACAAGAACAGGCTTGAACTGGTGATTTTTTGTAAATTATGATGTTTTATACAGGTTTTTATACCTGTGTATGGCTTTGGGCCAGCAGCATAGAGCCCTGTATTGCACTGCTGGTTCGCTTCTAAGCTAAGCAGGGTTGGGCCTGGTTAGTCCCTGGATGGGAGACCAGTGCTGCTGGAAGTGGTGTTGGTGGGCCAGTAGGGGGCACTCTTCCCACTGGTCTAAAGATCTTTCCCAATGCCCCAGGGTAGTGATGAGGACATCTGCCCTGCCTAGGGTGCCGTCTTTCGAATGGGACATTAAACGGGTGTCCTGACTCTCTGTGGTCATTAAAAAATCCCATGGCACTTATCGTAAGAGTAGGGGTGTTAACCCCGGTGCCAAATTCCCAACCAGGCCTCACTTCAATCATGGCCACCTAATAATCCCCCTCCTTCCTAATTAGCATGTATAACTACTCATCTCTCCACCTGATGGCTGATGTGTGGTGAGCGTTCTGGCGCAAAATGGCTGCCGTGCATCACCCAAGTGGGTGCTACACATTGGTGGTGGATGGGGTGGGCTTTCCCCCTCACTGTGTAGAGTGCTTTGAGTTCCTTGGAAGAAAAGCGATATATAAGTTGAATGCATTATTATTATTATTATGTGTACACAAGTCATATCTATATTGTCAATGTACAATTCTATTTCATAGTACTTTTTTATTGTTGTCGATGATAATTTCAAGTGTTGACTGTAATTTTGCACAAATTAGACATCCCTTCTAACGGAAACCTTACAGCTGTTTGGCACAGAAGCTGCCAGCATTTGATTACCAGACCATGTCTCTTGAAACCTTGTTTGTGTTTACACATAATTATCCTACACAGTTTCTCATCTCTTGCCAAAACTGTTACTCTGTTACAGTGTCCAGATGTCTTGTACTTCTTGCCCATGATATTCTCATAGGATTATCATGCTAACACAACAATCATGGCCAACAATTTCACCCAGTCCGTTATACAAAAGCATATGAACGTATTTCCCTCGAATGCGCTTTTAAATCGCAAGTTCAGGTGTTTCTAAAGATATTGTGTACATTAATGTCATTGTGTTTATTGACAATGGTCAAAGTTAAACAAAAATAGCTTGTTACCTAAAAGAAGGTTTCAGTCAATATCTTGACTAGGACTGTCTGTGAGTGAGAAGGTGGAAACTAAAAATGAACTATTATATCCTGAGAACTAGACAGTGTTAGGAAAAATTTTAAATATACATTTAATAGACTACTGCATATTATCTTAGTTAATATTCATCCTAGTGTATATCATGTCTTATCATTACATGTATTGATCCGTAGACATCCATCAATTGAGCACTGCTCCCAGCTACAGTTTATTACAATACAAAAAGGTTCCAATGAACTGCACTGCGCCAAAACAATTAAAAGAACACTCAAATCACACATCAGGTCTCTATTAAAGATAGAAAATCTTTACTGTACATTGTGTAAATCATTGAGAACCAATTGACATAAAACCGGTAATTGGAAACCAAAATCACAGATGGAGGGCAGAATTCACACTCACACTGAAAATCAAATAAACAATTGAAGTCACAGGCTATTCCAACTGGCATCAATTTCATCATGTCAACACAGAATGTGATGTATTAGTGTGTATGTCCACGACGTGCCTGCATGCACTCCGACAATGTCTGGGCATGCTCTTGATGAGACGGCATCGCCTCCCATACCTGGATCAGGGCATCAGTGACCTCCTAGACAGGATGTGGTGCTACAGTACGTCCCAGAGAATGTCATTTGGATTCAGGTCTAGGGAACATGAGGGCTAGTCAATGGCATCAATATCTTTGTCATGCAGGAACTGCCTACGCACTTCGGCCACATGAGGCCAGGCATTGTTGTCACAGTTGGTGTTGTGTTGTGGAGAGACAGGAGACCAAGCGCAGGAGGAGTGTTCAAGATGTTTTACTGAACCGTATACATGAGGACGTGATACAGCAGATCGTGGAAAATACAATGGTGTACAGGAACTGCACAAAGCCTATATGCTAATACATGTGCTCTTTACCGTGGCACAGACACGAGATAACATAT
>JACXGM010009235.1:0-19493 GCA_016801145.1 Umbra pygmaea
TTCAACTGCACATTCAACTGCACTTTTCTATCTTTCTCCCTTACCCGACCCTTTGTGTTATTCTTGTGTATTTGTATTCATGTGTAACTCTGTCTGTACTTGCACCTTTGCTTTATCTTGGCCAGGTCGCCGTTTTAAATGAGAATTTGTTCTCAACGAGCCCACCTGGTTAAATAAAGTTTAAATAAATAAAATAAATAGCAGCCAATGACACAGAGGTATTTTTGCAGCATGTGATCGTCATGCATGAAGATGATATTGCTACGGAAGGCACGGTTCTTCTTTTTGTACCATGGAAGAAAGTGGTCAGTCAGAAACTCTAAATACACTCATCTAAAAGATTATTAGGAACACCATACTAATACTGTGTTTGACCCCCTTTCGCCTTCAGAACTGCCTTAATTCTACGTGGCATTGATTCAACAAAGTGCTGAAAGCATTCTTTAGAAATGTTGGCCCATATTGATAGGATAGCCTCTTGCAGTTGATGGAGATTTGTGGGATGCACATCCAGGGCACGAAGCTCCCCTTCCACCACATCCCAAATATGCTCTATTGGGTTCTAGTGACTGTGGGGGCCATTTTAGTACAGTGAACTCATTGTCATGTTCAAGAAACCAATTTGAAATATTTTGAGCTTTGTGACATGGTGCATTATCCTACTGGAAGTAGCCATCAGAGGATGGGTACATGGTGGCCATGAAGGGATGGACATGGTCAGAAACAATGCTCAGGTAGGCCGTGGCATTTAAAAGATGCCCAATTTGCACTAAGGGGCCTAAAGTGTGCCAAGAAATCATCCCCCAAGCCATTACACCACCACCACCAGCCTGCACAGTGGTAACAAGGCATGATGGATCCATGTTCTCATTCTGTTTATGCCAAATTCTGACTCTACCATCTGAATGTCTCAACAGAAATTGGGACTCATCAGACCAGACAACATTTTTCCAGTCTTCAACTGTCTAATTTTGGTGTGCTCTTGCAAATTGTAGACTCTTTTTCCTATTTGTAGTGGAGATGAGTGGTCTTCTGCTGTTGTAGCCCATCCGCCTCAAGGTTGTGCATGTTGTGGCTTCACAAATGCTTTGCTGCATACCTTGGTTGTAACAAGTGGTTATTTCAGTCAAAGTTGCCCTTCTATCAGCTTGAAGCAGTCTGCCCATTCTCCTCTGACCTCTAGCATCAACAAGACATTTTTGCCCACAGGACTGCCGCATACTGGATGGTTTTCACTTTTCACACCATTCTTTGTAAACCCTAGAAATGGTTGTGCATGAAAATCCCAGTAACTGAGCAGATTGTGAAATACTCAGACCGGCCCGTCTGGCACCAACAACCATGCCACGCTCAAAATTGCTTAAATCACCTTTCTTTCCCATTCTGACATTCAGGACCACACCCCTAAATGCATTGAAGCAACTGCCATGTGATTGGTGAGTGTATTTTGCCGATGTCATTTTCACACCTTCAGGGACCCTATAGGGCCCTACAAGCTCTACTTGCTGATGTCGCATCCTTATTGGGACATGGTGGCCATCCACCAACCATCCACTACTCCATCCATCTGGACCATCCAGGGTTGCACCGCACTCATTAGAAAAATGTATCTGTAAAATTTGTCTTCATGTATTTCTGGGCCCACTGCAACCATTTCTGCTTGTGAGCATTGTTTAGTGGTGGCCGAATAGTAGGTTTATGCACAACTGCAAGCCTCTGGTCGATCCTACACCTTGTAGTTCGCGGGACTCCAGAGGCACCAGCAGCTTCAAAAACAGTTTGCTACTTTGTAATTGCATTTGCGCGGCTGCTCGCTTAAACCAATGAATTTGTTTGGCAGTAACCTTCCACATTATGCCCTTTATCTGCACGAACCCGTCTGTGCTCTGAATCAGCCACAAATTTGTCATAGTACAATGATCACGCTTTTGTGAAATATCTAATGTTTTCACATGTTGTCCAAAGCATTGCACCATTTAACGTTTTTCCGCAGCAGAGAGATCCTTTTTCTTTCCTGTATTGCTTGAAACCTGTGTCCTGTTTAATAATGTGGAACATCATTCATAAGTTGTTTTCCTTTAATTGGCTCACCTGGCAAACTAATTATCACAGGTGTCAGATTGATTTCAGTGATCCAAAGAGCCCGGAGACACAATAAATTCCACGAGTTTGATTGAATAACCAAATATTATATGTTTGACACTTAATTACAATTTGTATAATAATTTGAAACGCTGTGTAAACCAGTCAATTTAAATGTGTAATTTCATATCTAACTGAATTATGAAAGTGATTCTACTAAAAAGTATTCATAAAAAACTACATTACACCTGCAGCCCAAAATATCCAAAACTAAACCAACTGACCCAATATTCTCATCACCAGATCACTTCCATCCTCCGAATAGAATACTACATGTATGTATAAATCTTCTTTAAAAAACTGCTGAAGAAAAAAGTGACACATACAATACAATCTAAACCCTATTTTTACTATACACACTAATACATATATGCACATTGAATTTAGTTGTATTTTATATTTTGTGTCTTAGTTATTATTTCTGTAGACCCTTTGTATTAGTAGCTGTTATTATTGGGAAACACTAACGTTAGTGATGGGCATTTGAGGATTCATTACAGTTCTTCAAGCAGCAGGATCAAGCTGTTAACACAAACTCTGAATTTTCTTTGCAAAATAAAATCCATCACTGATATTTGACACATTGCAATGCATTTCAAAAATGACTTTTATTTGGGAATAAAAAATCTAACTGCTGCCAGCACAGTATATTGCTGCTAGAAGAAAGGAAATTAAGTCTTGAATGCCCATCATTAGCTAATGGTATCCAAATGAAAATGATACATTCCTTAGCCTTAAATAACATTTTATTTATCTATTTTGACCTTGTATAGTTACAATAATGAGTCAAAATAACTGTTCACATTCATTTGTGATCTGTCTCTGTTCAAGAATTGTGATCTGTCTCTTTTGATTGCATTGCAATCTTTACGTTATGGCAAGTCCCAAACTGAAGAACTGACTCGTCTTGTTTAAGAAGGATGGCACTTTTCTACCCTTATTGTTGCTAAGAGTTTTAAACATTACTTTCATTTAACAATTCCCTGCATACTGTATTTCCCATTCTGCTTTCCAGCTGGACTCAGGGGCCGTCTTCTACGAGCACCAGCTGCCTGAGGAGCCATTCTGGGTGGTGCGAGACTCAGTAGAGCTTCTACTGTCCTCCCCGCCGGCCCCTGTTGTACATCACGTCCTCCCTATCACTGTGTCCTACAACACAGACCACCACAACGCCTCCTCACAGCTTTGGAAGAACAAAGGTAGTCTCCAAAGAATATCAATGGGTTATTTTATATTACATTCACATAAACTAAAGTAAAATGAGAATAAGGAAAGGGGTGGACACAGGAATAATGTCCAGGTCATTCATTTATCAGAGTTTTACAACATCTGAAGATAGGCAGAACAACACACTGGCTAGAACTAGTGATTGGTCCCAGTGAGGCAACAGTACTGAGCAAACTAAATTATGCAAACCTTATTTTACATAAAGGATTTCTGGCTGCAATATCAATATCTCATGCATGTATCATTTATTAAGGAGCAGTTTGTAAATCAAAGATTTTCATAAACACTGCTAGAGCAGTTTTATTGCATCAGGAAAAAATTGATTATAAATTGGGTGGTTGAGTTTCGGCCACAAACCACACCCCCTTTTGTCATTTTGCTGAAGTTGCATAAGACCAGTAATCTAATGATCAGAGGTCTTATTTTGTTTTGGTGTTTTTCTTGTTTTTTCTTCTTAGGTCTGGACATTGTCCAGGGTCAGAGGAAGGTCATTGATAGTTCCATACTGGACGGCTCCAATCTTCTAGCCAGTCTCCCAGAGTCGGAGCGAGGCCAAGTGGACGTAATCTTTGAGCTGAGCCACTTTCCATCTCATGGGCGAGTGACCCTCAGGGGCCTGGACTTACCTCAGGATGCCCCCTACTTCAAGCAGGAGGACGTAGCTCAAGGCAATCTAGAGTATCTCCACAATGACTCTGGAGCTTCCATGGACAGTTTTTCCTTTAGAGTCTGGCTCAGCCAACAGGGCAGTGGAGTCGCTTCTCCCACTCCTGCACAGAGAGTGGTCCTGGAGGAGATCTTCAATATCTCAATTCGAAGAAGGGACTCTAGTCCACCAGAGCTGGTGAGTCTGGATGTACTTCTAGAGGTTCTCCAGGGCTCCACAACAGTGATCACCCAAAAGTACTTGAACACCCGTGATGAGGACAGCACACCTGATGAGGTACGCTTCACCATCTCCAAGGCACCTGCCAACGGAAGGCTGGTGGACGCCACCACGGGTGATCCCATTTCTATGTTCAGCCAGGAGGCAGTCAACCAGGGTCAGGTGGGCTTCGTCAGTGATGGGAGCCTGTCGGACGGCTACATGGAGTTCATCGTGTCAGATGGTAAGCACCGCACGCCACCGCACACACTCCATATAGGAATCCTGTCTCGGAGATTGGTGCTGGTCAAAGCCCCAGAAATCCAGGTGCTGCAGGGGGATGACGAGACCCTGCTGACAGAAAAGATGTTGAGGGCCACGACAGGTGGCCCCAACGAGGAGGACATCCTCTACAAGATCACCAGTGTGCCCAAGTATGCCGCAGTCATGGTGGACCGGCAGCCCACATCAGCCTTTACCCAGACCCAGATCAGAGAGGGGCGGGTCAGCGTCCGCTTCATCAAGTCCACCTCCCCTAGGGACAGCGTGGCCTTTGTGGCCCGGAGTCGTGCAGCTAACGCCTCTTCTGTTCTCAACATCACGGTTAAGCCTCTTGTAAACATCCCCAAGGAACCCTTGCTGCCGCGCGGTGCTGTCGTGCTGCTGGACAGGAAGCTTCTGGATGCCACACCCCTGGCCAATAAGACTCGAACCTTGCCCACCTTCAGTGTCATTCAGCAGCCACGTGGCGCCCGCTTCATCCGGGCCGGAGGGCGAGGGCCAGAGGTGGACGGCAAGCCCATAGACACATTCACTCAGAAAGAACTTGATGAGGGCGGCGTGGCCATGGAGATCCTTAATGGGACGGGGAGCAGCCAAGCCAAAGATGAGGCTCGCTTCCTTCTCAAGGCCCATGGGGTTCCTCCTGCCGAATGTGTCCTCAATTTCAAAACAGCCCCATACAACGCCTCAAGGGTCTACGCAGCTACCATCCTCAAGGTTCCAGCCAAGTCTGGAATGTCTGATGGCAACAACCTCCCAGAAGTGCCCGGATTCCCACATAACACCCCAGCCAGCCCACACTCAGGGAGCAGCTTTTACTGGCCCACTACCTCCTCCATTAACAAAAAATCCAATGAGAAAATATTTGTGTACAGGAGGAACAACCTGTGGTCCATCCTGATCCCCATTCTGGTTGTCCTGCTTATTCTCCTGGTGGCAGCCATTTTGGCTTTCTACCTGGTGCGGCGCAACAAAACGGGCAAGCACAATGTACAGACGGTAGCCAGCTCAAAGCCAAAAAATGGAGAGGTCAGCCAGGAGACCTTTCGGAAAACCGACCCGGCAAGTAACATCCCTATGTCCCAAATGGACTCAAAAGATGCCGATCCAGAGTTGCTGCAGCATTGTCGGACAACGAACCCGGCTTTAAAAAAGAACCAGTACTGGGTATGAAAATTGACTGAAAGTTTAGACAGAAAAAACAGAGGTACACCTACCATTCTGAATGCTGCCCTCTAGTTTTATCATTCCTATTCAGTGTTAAGCACCTGTTTGACACAATAGTATTAAGCAATTTGTATGTTGTGATAGCATTGGACATTTCACTATCTCACACCAAAATTGTGCAAATCCTCAAGTCAAGAAACACTGAATATTTCCATTGGCAAAAGGGTCACCATTTATCTACAGAGGGTTATGCCTAACCTGTATATTTATTTTCAGAACAACTGCTGGAGGTTAATAATTTTCTTTTTCACAGGGCACAACTTAGGACATGAACACACAGTGTTTGCAAGTTTTCTGTTGTTTGTGCCTACAAATATATTCACTATGCTATGGCCAATATTATTAAAGCAGATTGTTTTATTACTGTAGTTTGAATGTAGTTTAGCTTCAGCATTAGAGGGGGAAAGGTGTATGAAGGAAAAACTGCCATGAGTGGTTTAGTTTATTTTTTTAATACATTTATGTTTAACCATGTCATTATTATTAGCCTTGTTGTTAGGACCCAATTCAATCAAATATGGAGTGTCGTTCTTAAAAAGTCACTTATTTTCTCCTATAACAAGCAGCCTACACAATAATTCAGTGCTCAGAGCACAATATAAGATATTATACAATACACAATGTTGCTTCCCAAGAGGTCTTCTTGCTTATGACCAAAATCAGACTGCAGGCATATGGCCAACCACAAGAGGTCACTAGATGGCATCCAAATCCATCATTGTGGATGTTGCTGAGCCAATTTGCACCAAATAGCAAAAAATAACTTGGGGTAGCAAAAAGAATATCATTTCTAAATTGTTTTTATTATCTGTATTATTTATTTGATAAAGTATTTATCTTTATCAACTAGGGTGCCAAATATTTTGTTTGATGTAAATATAGAAAATGTAGAAAAGGCCATTTTGATTGAATTGGAGTCTAAATCTTCAGGCAGCATATAATCATTTAATGTCCTTTAGCTTATCTGAATGATCACATTACTCAAAACTGAACCGCTTGCTTTGATTCACTGAAATAACTTATGGCACTGAAAAGAAAAGTAGCACAGTAAGCTATTTCAAGACCATAGACAGGACGTGAGTCACGTCTGTCTCAAAAGGATCTTTATTGGCTGACAGGCAGGGCTGAGGTCATTTTAAAACTGCCAGCGTTCTATTATCCAGTTTCACAAATATGGTTTACAAAAGTGTATCTAAGCTCCACTAGTTGTATCAGGCAGAATGATGTTATTTGGTAGGGTATGCTGTTGCTTGGTCCAAGGTCTTTTCTTGATGACTATCCAACATGTATGTTTATTTTGATTTCTGAATTTGTCAAGAGAGTACAACAACAGATCTTGGGCTAGGTAAATACAGTATGCTGAGTGATATTCTTACTTATGACAGTTATATAGCACATTTACATTCCAAGTTGACCAGATAAAGTACAATCTTGGAATTTCAGAAGATGCCAAAGGTACTAAAGTTGAAATTGTCATCAAGTAAATAGGGAGCTGAAATCTTTATCTATAGACTTAAAAAAGTATATCCTGTGGAATAGCCTGTCAAATAAACAAATGAGCTGTATATTGATGAAAACATACACTCACCTAAAGGATTATTAGGAACACCATACTAATACTGTGTTTGACTCCCTTTCGCCTTCAGAACTGCCTAAATTCTATGTGGCAGTGATTCAACAAGTGGCTGAAAGCATTCTTTAGAAATGTTGGCCCATATTGATAGGATAGCATCTTGCAGTTGATGGAGATTTGTGGGATGCACATCCAGGGCACGAAGCTTCCGTTCCAGCACATCCCAAAGATGCTCTATTGGGTTGAGATCTGGTGATTGTGGGGGCCATTTTAGTACAGTGAACTCATTGTCATGTTCAAGAAACCAATTTGAAATGATTTGAGCTTTGTGACATGGTGCATTATCCTGTTGGAAGTAGCTGTCAGAGGATGGGTACATGGTGGCCATAAAGGGATGGACATGGTAAGAAACAATGCTCAGGTAGGCCTTGGCATTCAAACGATGCCCAATTGGCACTAAGGGGCCTAAAGTGTGCCAAGAAAACATCCCCCAAACAATTACACCACCACCACCAGCCTGCACAGTGCTAACGAGGCATGATGGATCCATGTTCTCATTCTGTTTACGCCAAATTCTGACTGTACCATCTGAATGTCTCAACAGAAATCGAGACTCATCAGACAGGCAACATTTTTCCAGTCGTCAACTGTCCAATTTTGGTGTGCTCTTGCAAATTGTAGCCTCTTTTTCCTATTTGTAGTGGAGATGAGTGGTATCTGGTGGGGTCTTCTGCTGTTGTAGCCTATCCGCCTCAAGGTTGTGCATGTTGTGGCATCACAAATGCTTTGCTGCATTCCTCGGTTTTAACGAGTGGTTATTTCAGTCAAAGTTGCCCTTCTATCAGCTTGAAGCAGTTGGGCCATTCTCCTCTGACCTCTAGCATCAACAAGGCATTTTCGCCCACAGGACTGCCGCATATTGGATGTTTTTCCCTTTTCACACAATTCTTTGTAAACCCTAGAAATGATTGTGCGTGAAAATCCCAGTAACTGAGCAGATTGTGAAATACTCAGACAGGCCCAAGTCTGGTACCAACAACCATGCCACGCTCAAAATTACTTAAATCACCTTTCTTTCCAATTCTGACATTCAGTTTGGATTTCAGGAGATTGTCTTGACCTGGACCACACCCCTAAATGCATTGAAGCAACTGCCATGTGATTGGTTTAGTAGATCATTGCATTAAGGAGAAAAATGAACGGGTGTTCCTAATAATCCTTTAGGTGAGTGTATACAGCAGTTTTAGCAAGAAACTCCATCACAATAACATTATAGCAGTATTTACAGTCTGAACTGCACTGCAGGGTGTTTCTATTTGTTTTAATATAGTTTTAATATAGATAGTTATAGACATTGATAGGCAATAAGATAGGTCAACCAGTGACTACAATTTACAGATTTTCAAAATCCAGAAAAACTATTTTTTGTTGAAGCTTTTTCTTTTATTCCTACTCATAAATTATACTAACATAATTTCCTTTGTCAATTAGATTAATACTGTTACCATGTAAAAAATAAAAAAATGTTTCATTTCATAAGTTATTGACTGTTAGGAACTTGCATAAATACAAAATAGGAAATAAACAAAGGTGAACATAGAAATACAGTAGCTATTCTCATATTACCATTGTATTAGAATATTGTTTTAGAAGTAAGTTAGTAATGTTATGATAGAGATCTAATGGAATAACACATTTGGGTAACAGTTGTATATTTCTTTACCTTTGAAATTACTATTTATGTACTACTATTACATATATTTTTATTAGATCGCTGCAATTTGTTAATACTAATAAGATGCTGTTGCAACTTTTTATATTTTCTTTCCCCTGCAGAGCATGATATTACAATATCAGATACATCATTCAGGAGATAGCTCAGGAAATGTCTGAATTGTGTACATTTTTACAGCATTGGCCTTTTGTTCTCTCTCTGGGTAATTGAACAATGACTTGATATCAACGCCTTGATGGTGGTTTTGTAAATGTTGTTGTTTTAAATACCATTGCTTGTGCATACATACACTTTGTAAAAACATTTTGCAACCATTAGAACTAGTTTTTTATGTGTAGGCTTATTTGTCATATTTTCTATGAGCACCTTTTCACAGTTCTCTCTTTCTCTGGAGAGTAAATATTGTGCGTATGCCCCCAATATGTTTCTTCTTTTATTTATTTATATTGGTCACCTCTGCATACAGTACTCAGACTTGAAAATTTGGTTTGTCAAAATAACGATTGTAAATGTAACCCGAAACCAACACATGTCTTAAATTGTCACAAAGTCTAATCCCTTGACCAATAAAGAGAAATATGTCCATAGAATTTCCATGAAGTTATATTTTTTGCAACAGTAAATGGTTTTGTGTTTTTTGGCACATTTACAGCCAGTTGCTTGGTGATAATAACGCTTTGTACAAATACTCTACTTGTGCATTGTTATTTTAATTGGAAAAAAATGTATACATTTACATAATTTTATGTCTAATAATTGTATGTCTGAGACGTAAATTTCTTTAAGTGTATTGGTTAAAATTGGCTCTTAGCACAAGTCTGAAATATTTGGTAGTCTCAATACATTCTCTTTGACAGCAGATGGCAGAAGAGTCTAAGTGGATATTCGAGTAAAAACATACAAGCATTCATCAGCATTTAACAAGCCCCTCTTTAAACGTCATTTTTTCCTATGAAAAAAGCGTCTTCCTGTTTTCTCCGTTTCCTTTAAAATCACTGTCTTGTTTTCCTGCTACTGTTCTTTCAGTGCTCTCCAATGATAACTGCATACTAGGCATTTCATAATTTTGTTGGCCAACATACAGTACATTGGCTGTAGTTGCATGCATTTTGTATAATGATGAACAATGTAATGGAACCATACAGTTTATTTACAGTAAGACTGTGTTTTAGTTAACTGGTAACAACAGCAGCCAAGACACATTTGCCAACATGGGTCTTGAGAGAAATGTCAGACCGTCACAAAATAAAAAACAGAGAGATGGTTGCAGACGATTTGATCAATGTCCAACCATGAATTTCACAACAGTCCTGGTTTCACTCTGCATCACTTTTACTCCAGAGTCTGCCTCTGTGTTGCAGGAAATGCTTTCCTTCCTTCTACATTCCTTCAGCTGTTTTTCTTTCATCCTATTTTGATCCTCTGCTGTGGAGAGGTGGAGAGAGAGCGAGAGAGGGAGAGAGAGAGAAAGAAGCTAATGGAGGATATGCTGGAATCATTCAATCACTCTTTGTTCCAAGTAGACCAACTCCTCCCTCCACCTTTCCCAAAAGAACACTGGGGCTGAAAACAGTTCAGCAAGGGAGAAACAAGTTGAGAAAAGTAATTATTTTTCCAGTGTGTTCATGATTTGGATTTTAGGACAAGGCTATGAGATATACTCTGAGTGCTTCAATCAAACCTGCATTTTGTACTTGTACAATAGCTCTTATTCCAATATTTAAAACCAGAATGGTCTAAGGTATGGAAAACCTACAGCTACTAGGTCAAACCCCTCTCAAAGCATTAAGCATTTGTCAACATGGGAATAATACTGGAAAAAAAGACACTCCAAAAATATGTATAATAAACAAAACTCATTTTTAAAAATATTAGACAGTTCAGTTCTTCCATTTGTTTGATTTCGGAGGCCATGTCAAATTGAGTTATTCTGCCACATTGTGCCAGACGTATTTCATATAAATGAAAACCATTAATTATGCAGTGAATAGCAAGGCTGACAAAGTTTGTGGTTTAAGTCTGTTCATTAGCACAATGCATCATAAAGTACATTGACATTTTTCAAACTCTGCTAAGTTTAGCACAGAGTCATCAAAACTGGAATTTTATATCTTAATTGTAGACTCACTCATCCTGCTACAAATTTAAAGCCCCAAGTTGAGAAAAAAGTAACCAAATGAAATGCTTTATTGTATTCTGAAACAATGGTATTTCTGTATTCTTGAATGACCAGGTAGGTAATGATATACAGATTTACAGGTGTTCGGGTAGCAAACAGCAATGTTTTATAAGGTTAAAACCCATGAGGATTGGTGTTCTTTGTCAGCCTGGCACTACAATATGTTGATATTTTGGTATCTAAAAGGGTAATCCTTTACCTAACAGTAAAGTGTTCTATAATTTTGGATTAAGGAGATGCTTAGCTACAAGAAGAATACTCTAAGAAAAACAAACATTTTGAGACACTTACTTTTATGCATAAAAAAGCATGTCATACAGAATAAATAAACACCAAAAAAAAACATACGTTTACACTTTGTGAGCTGATCATCCATAATGCAAATCTAACATCCCACTACATCCCAAATGTGTTGGTGACTGTGGAGGCCATTTGAGTACAGTGAACTTTGTCACTTTGCCAGTTTGAGATGATGCAAGTTTGAGGTTTGTGACATGACAATGTTTCTAGAACCTTTTTGAATCTATGCAACAATCAATTAAGGCAGTTCTGAAGGCAAATGGGGGTTCAACCCGATTCAAGCAAGGTGTACCTAATGAAGAGGCTTGTGAGTGTATATTTAACTTCTCTGTTTTCCTAATATTAATATTTTACGTAGGATTTAAATTGGGTTCATATCATGTCCTGGCTCTAATTTTAGAAGCAACAACATTTGCAATCACATAAACATTTGGTTCCTATTACAGTTTTCAAAAACATTTACACAAGACAATCCTCCAAAATACTTTGGTGTGATATTATCTCATGTTCTCACTTGGAGTCTGGTACATTCTGCAGTTGGTTACAGTCAATGCCAGAGAGGGCATCATATGTCCAGGTGAAGAGTGCAGAATTGTGGGTCAGATCAGAGCTGGGTCAGGTGTCAGAGGTCCAAACAGTTTGCATGTGTTCAATCAGTGAGAAAGACAAGCTTTTTTGCTGAGTTAAATGCATGCACATACCGGTAATCTGACAGAAGCTCACTGTAACCAGCTGGAAGAAGAGAAGAGGGCTGGTTGACAGTAGTACTGGTGTGCCTGTCGGAGAAGCAGTGTCAGCTGCCCTGTAATCTACAGTATCCAAACAGTCTTTGCTTGCATGTTAGCTTGTGCAAACCTCATACAGCTGTTCCTGACTCACAATAAACAACCCTCTGTGTTTATATGTGTGTTTGTGTGAGTCAGCACCCCCTTTCCAAAAAAGGTAATTTGTACCATGCAATTACATTTTATGCAGCCTCAGCTTCCTGAAGAAGACTAGACTCTGAGTCTGAGAATTAGAAGTTGATACAAAACTTTTAACTGCTTCCTTATCATCCACTCTTCCCACATTTCATATTAGCCTTTATTTGTGCAGGCCCTGAATGATTGATCACAAAAAGATTTTAAACCCAGTTTCGGTTTAATTGTGCAAAGGTTTGCTGTAATGTGGTGACTGATAAAACCCATTTCACTACATTCCTACTCATCTGTTGGAACACTACTGTTGTGTATGTGTTCCATCCTGGAATGACACTAACCACACATGGAACGAAGGAGAAAAACTCCATAGAATACCACACTGGATGGAGAAAAGTGTTGGCAATCCAGTAAAGCTTTAAAACAAATTCTGATATTTACAAGTATTCATTTAGCAAATGTTCTCATCCAGAGCGACTTACAGTAAGTACAGGGACATCCCCCTGGAGCAATTTAGGGTAAAGTGTCTTGCTCAAGGACACAACCAAATATGTTCATCAAACTTTCTGACTACAAGTCTGAAACCCTAACCACTGGCCCAGATGGTATCAGTAGCTACTGTTAATACCAAGGGTGAAATATTCAGTCACACATTGGGGGGGACAGTGGCAAAGACTGTTGTGGACCCTACTGTGTTGGCCCATGCACACATAGAATATTCAGTAAGCGTACGCACTGAATCTATTAGCCTGCATCTATGCAGCGCTATGAGCATAGTTGTCAATATATATACTTGTTGTGCAACTAAAGCATTACATGGATTTCAGGTGAAATACGTTTCTTCATACACTTTGTGTTCTGACACCTTTCACCTTTCAGTAGCTCGTCTGTTGGATCGGACATCACCTGCCAGCCTAGCTCTCTACGTGCATCAATGAGCCTTGGATGACCCTGCTGCTGGTTCACCGCTTTTCCTACCTTGGACCACTTCTGATAGGATGTTCCCGGTCTGCAATGGTCAGTACCTAAAAGAGCTGCAGTTTTAGAGATGTTCTGACCCAGTTGTCAAGCCATCACAATTTGGCCCTTGTCAATGTCACTCAAATCCTTACACTTGCCCATTTTTCCTGCTTCTTCATTTTGTCTTCAAAGTTTGTGTTAGAAGCAGGAAAAATGGGCAAGCATAAGGATTTGGCCACTACGCCACACGGATTCGCCCCCCCAGTATTTAGTTTTTGACATTGACAATCCAATAAGGCTGAAAAACAGTATGCTTATGTATGGAATATATAGGGTATACATTTTGTCTTTGTTAAATATTTTACCCGAAACTTTTGGTAGATCTTGCAGTGGGCTGAGTCAGAGTACAAAGCCTGATCAGAGCCCGTCTCCGGAGAGCCTGTCCATTCCCTATAAACCCCATTGTACCAAATTTTGGTTGCAGTTCCACCAGAGTTCTACGGGGGGTGATCACAGATTTCGTTGAGAAATCTCAGATTTGATTGTAGTTTTTGCAAGGTCAACAAAATCAAAGAAAAGATGCACACTCCAGGTATCTTGCTCCAAAAATTTTTATTTAAGTGTCCAACGTTTCGACAATAGGTATGCCTTCTTCAGGGTCATAACCCTGATTGATTTGATTTTGTTGATTATTTATATCCAATAGACAGCACCTCTATACACTAGGTACCTGGGTGTGCGCCAGAATATAGTTTGTTCCATAGTTTTTTCCAGTTTTTGCAAGGTCAACATGGATAATTGGTCGAAAGTTGAATGAACCAGTACTTATGTCCTCTCAATTTCTTACAGGTTGAGTCGTTGTTGCCCATAACACGCTAGCATTCTGCTAATGAATGATGAATGTATGACGTCATTGACATTTTAAAAGGCTTTTACCAAGCCTTTTGTCACTACCTGTACTATTTAGAAATAAATACGTTTTAACGTTTATGGTCTATGTGCTGCTTTTGGGTTCACCTAAGGACAATTCTGACAATTGTTTGTCTGGTTTTGCAAAGAAAGCATATGGTTTTACTCTATAAACTACTGACAAAATTTCTCCCAAATTCTAAATACAAATATTGACATTCAGAGCATTTATTTGCAGAAAATTACATCTGGTCAAAATAACAAAAAATGTGCAGTGTTGTCCAACCTCAAATAATGCAAAGAAAATATGTTCAGACAGAAAACGAGGTGATGAATTTAACATTAACATAAAACATACTAATGTACACGACTCAAATCTTCGGCTTCGTAGCTTAGGGCAACCAAACCAACATAATAATACAGTGTACATTGCTTCTATTCACAACATGTAATGACATTTATGAATCACATTTACCTTGAGCGATGAGCTTGGTAAAAAACATAATTCTAAGCAATGTGTCACAAATATAGGGAGTCCCATGTATTCATGGCAGGATGTATGTATTTATAGTTTTGATGTGTTTGTTGTATAGTGTATGGTTTGTGTTATGGTTTGATGTGCCAACCTCTGGGCACTGGGAAAGTGGTAGGCCCTTGGTAACTCATTACGCATGAAGGGTGCACTGGGTAAATACCATCACCGGTGCGTAATGAGTAATCACGATGCCTATTTAATGGTCTGCCCTTGCTATTGTGAATTTATTCCCATTCTATGTTGGAGAGTTTTGAGATGTGGAAGTTCTTGTGGTTTTTTAGAGATGTTGACATGGACATTTGAGATGCTTTTCTGACTGTGCCTTCACCACTATGTGTCGTACGGAAAGTATACTATATTGTTAGCCAGGCGTACTCTCTGTATGTTTAGCACCACGTCCATGCCGCAGCAGAGCATAGTAGCTTTTCATATATTTGTTGTGCAGCTTAAATATATGTTCTGTCAATTTCTCTGCACATTATGGCCTTCCGCATGTTATTAAACATCTTGAATCCTCCTCCTGCATTATGTTCTCCCTTTCCTCACCATCGACAACATTGCTACACAATGTATACCACTGATACCACACATTACCCTTACATTTGGGTCCATAAACATAACCCCTTGACCAAACATGCATTCTCATGTATCAGCGAAGCCTGACATGCCAGATTAAACTACTTATCCTGTACAGGAGTATACAAACCTGACATCCCCTGAGAATGACAGTAGCAACCACTTCCTGTCCTAGAATGCCGCAACCGATACCAACCTAACCATATAATCCGTGCCATTCAGATTTCCGCTTTTCCCCACTCTAAGATCTGAGATACCATACTCGTAAAGCGACCATCTCAAATGGATAACTCCACAAGCAGCCGCACCCAGTCTTGTAGTCGAGTCACCAATTGTCAAGTCTAAGTCGAATCCAGAGTCCCCAGTGGTCATGTCTCAGTCACCAAAGAAGAGTCAAGTTCGAGTCGAGTCACCATTGTCTGAGTCTGAGTCTCGAGTCCCCAGTGCTTGAATCCAAGTTCGAGTCACTAAAGAGTTGAGTCACTATTACCAGCGTTCGAGTCAGTCCCGAGTTCAATTCATCAAGTCTGAGGGGAATTCCAAGACTGCCTACATTGCTACAGTTGGGCTAAGGAGAATACCAGGCAATTTCAAAACAGCTCTGTTGTTTGGAAATCTGGAGTGCTGTCAGTAGCGAGAATAACTCAAACAATCTGTATTGCCAAAACTGTGTTATCCCCCTTGTAATTCCCTCGAAGCACTAGCAGACACAAGTGGTTTTCTTGTTACAGGTTTATTGGAAGCTTCTCCTCCAAATCCACCGTGAAAACTAAACACACAGTATAACAACAAGATAAGGACCACATTAGCTTAATGTGAACATACAATAACATGCACAGCATGTAAAACAACGTTCACCAAAGTAAAATATCACAAAACAACATACCTCGTTGGCTGCATGCTATACACAAGGGAATAGAGGTTTCCTTACATCGCTTACATTTGCAATTACAATAATAAACTTTATCAAAGCATTAAAATGTCCGTGATTCAGTTGCTGTTAACTTCTTGCATCTATCACTCGTGCTTATCCCAAAAGGCTTTGCGCGGAGACTTCAAAATAAAGGTACTTAACTCTTATCAAATAAATTCACTAAATAATACTAAATGCAATTTTATCATTCTAAATTATAACATTGGTTGAAAACAAATTAAACATTATAATAATGTAATTGCACCCATTACGCATTTAAGGGGTAAGTTTTAAAATGTGCTTATAGCCTCTAAACATTTTTGAAATGTCGTTACTAGTGCATATAGCCATGTGCAGTGATTCCTTATATTGAACACAGCCAATCTGATGAATCAGACAGTGTACATACCTCTGTATATTTCCCATTTTCCAGTGAAGTCCACACTAGTTGATTGTCAAAGTCATACAATGCAATGTTCCAAAACGTATTTTTTCAGCAAAAAAATGATTTGCCGTGGTTTATCCTGCCACATGTTGCCCGAGCTGCCGATTCTTGTTTGCACACTGTTCACCCAACACGGAAGCCTTTAGTCTGATCATGCACAGGACGCTTATGTTCACCCCATACTTCCATAATTGAATTCACAGGAGCATAATCTGAACACAAAGAGTCGCTTGAGAGCAACATGGCAGGATAGATCATCTGACTTATCTAACCCAAATCCCAGGCAGCGTTATGCCAATTTTGCGGTAGGAGGCCCAAGAAAATTCTGAGAACCCATAGTCAGACTCGAACCAATGACCATTGGGATGTAGACTGTCCTTCAATGCAGTGACCTACTTTAGGTAGGTCCCCAGAATTTAGAAAGGGAATTAAGAAAATTTTGTAATTCTGTTGACGTTTCCCACCAGTAAACCATGCAATAATTTAAAACCTAAATTTTGAAATCACGTATGCATCAACTGAAAGAGTATCCATACATAATCTCTTACACCATACTACAATACTTATACCATTTGTATAAAATCCACAGTAAATGCCATACATATCCACTGAATGCAGGAAAAACATGGACAACCATGACACATTAAGAGAATATATGTTTACTCAGTAATAACCCACCCCAAAAAATCCAGTAATAATATATGTGAAAATCCAGAGTAATCGCAGTATTCTATTGTGTAATATTGGGACCTGGAAGTACTTCGTAATACCTGACAGACGGATTCAACTTCAGTAGCAATCCGCATAGGCTAATAGGGTTTGTCATTTCTTCTTTTTTCTTTTTAAAAACATTTTTATTGTTCCACATACCTCACTCTTTCTACATGCTAACATATTATGAAACCGGCCTTTGTTTAGAGTTCACTAACCTAATCAAGGAATCATACTCTTTGATATTCATTGACCATTGGGCTTTGATTTTGAAGGTTCTCATTATACCTGTAACGCTCCCCTTCTTGCCCGGACACGGACTCTTGTTTTGTTTCATGGTTTTGCTTTTCCCTGATTGAGATTATATGTACAAGTTATCATAGTGTTTGGTTAGTCCTTTTTGTTATTCTTAGTATGCTCAGTCCAGTCCGGGTTTTAGTTCAGCCCTTTATGTTATCCCTCTGTTTCTTGGTTTTGTTCCTGTTATCTTGTCACATGGTTTTTGTTACCCAATCCCCATAGTGTATTGCCCTCACAGCTGTTCCATATTTGTCGTTAGTCTCCTATTTAGTTTCAGTCCTGTTTGTCAAATGTTGTCTGGTCATTGTCCTATGTCAAGGGAGGTCTGCCTCGTCCTGTTTGTTTGAGCCTAATGTATGTGAGTACTCTATAACGATTTAGTCCCATTCTGTTTTTGTATATTATTATCTGCCTAAATTCTAGTTTTTGGTTTTCCGTGATTTTGATTTGTAGCTCCTAAGTTTAAGCGTGTTTAGTTTGCTTTTCTCCTAAGGGATTGTTTTCTTACTAAATTCAATTTAATTGTTTATAAGTCAGGAGTCCATGAGTACGTTCCTTACAAGATCATTGCCTTATACTTTAGTCCATGAGTACAATTGTGACAGAATGAACAGACCTTCATACAAGGCCTTGTTTGAGCCTTACAAAAGCCGTAATGGGGCTAAGCTGCAGACTCTGTATAAGGATTACAGCTGCTATGACGAAGAGGAAGACTTTCCTTGGGAGTTATATTGTCAGGTGGAGCTATCGGCGGCCTGTGATGATGACCCTCCTTCGGTCCAGGAGGCCGCAGACGGGGACTACATACTTCTCCGCCGTGTCTTCGGACTTCCTGAATCCAATGCCGGTCTCCAGACATACGAACAGCGCTCAAAACTTTCAAGCCCCAATCCCAAGATGGCTTCCAGAGTCCAGAGTCCCAAAATGGCAACGGGCCCAAGTCCCAAGATGGCCGCTACCGGCCCCAGTCCCAAGATGGCTGCTACCGGCCCCAGTCCCAAGATGGCCGCTGACCTCCGTCCCGATATTGCCACCATGAAACAAGACCCGGAAGTGGAAAGGGACTATCAAGAGTGGTTGGCTTAATGTGGCGAACCTACCTCCAGTTATCTGGAACTGGGTCGCCAGTTCTGTGTGTGGAGGATAGGAACTGGATCAACCACTGTGGCTGCAGAACGGTTTCTACTAAAACGGATGCTCACCCGATCCCCTCAAATATTATCCCACCTGGAAGCTGCCGTGGCCCCTCAAGTAACTCAGTCTCCCTTCAGAGCCCCTCATTTTCCTGTCAGGACCCTAAGAGTACATGTTCGGACTCCTATAGGTCGGGTGGGTGTCATCAGTCCTGTTCCTGGACCACAAGAGGTTGCTCCCGTGCCTGGATCACAAGAGGTTGCTCGCGTGTCTGGACCACAAGAGGTCGCTCGCGTGCCTGGGCCACAAGAGGTCGCTCGCGTGCCTGGGCCACAAGAGGTCGCTCGCGTGCCTGGGCCACAAGAGGTCGCTCGCGTGCCTGGGCCACAAGAGGTCGCTCGCGTGCCTGGGCCACAAGAGGTCGCTTGCGTTCCCTGGTGCCTACCCCTGTCCATGTGCCAGTGCATACCCCTGTCTTGGTCTCTCTCTCTGTGTCTGTCTGTGTGTCTGTTTCTGTATGTGTCCAGAGTCCTGTGTCAGCCGCTGTTCCGGTACCTGTTCCT
>JACXGM010009236.1:0-27839 GCA_016801145.1 Umbra pygmaea
CGCGAGGCTAGTGACAGAGCTCAGGTTGGGAATCTTTTTTTTTTATTCCGCCTGGGCCCAGGCCAGGGTATTATTATTTTTCAATAACGCAGGTTAAAATACGGGAGATTTACGGGAAAATACTAATACGGGAGGAAGTCGGGAAACAAGGGTAAAATACGGGACTTTCCCGGCCAAAACGGGATACTTGACAGGTCTGGCCTTGCTTGGCAATTGTCCCCCCATGACCCTCCTCCCTCTAATTCTAGGGGAGGCTTTAACATGTAAATGAAAATGCTGTGAGCTATTCAAATGCAAATCAGGGTACCAGGGGGAGTTTTACCCCAGGTAACATTTTTCTAAAAGGTATTCACTTCAATTTAAGAAAATCTCTAGTATAAATAGATCCGCTTCAGTATAGCCTAATTATAGACTCTTAAATTTTAGATTGAATTGATAAATTTTAAAAAATATACAAAAAAACTATTCATTTCAACAATTAAAATCAGGCTTTTCCACAAAGGTAAAATGTGCATTCCATGCAAACAACATCACAGTCTCCTAGAGCTCAACCACTGTCCATATTGGCATGACTACAGTAACATTTTCTTTGGTCTTGTTTAAATGCACAGTGGATGTGTTAACCACACATCTACCAACAATTCGCTCAACAGGCAGAAATGATGCTGGGTATGATGTGTCTGTTCTCTGAAAGCTCCAAACTTCTATTGGCTTCCCATAAAAATGTCTGTCCGGATGGGGATGAAGCCAATGTGCAGTTGTGCAATGACATGTTTGAATGCAGTACTTTTTGACACAACATTAACAATTAAAACACTGGCAAATTCAGCACCATATTCACATGTCCATGGCATATGAAGATGTTGGTTCTTCTGAAATTGCCTCAATCTGGACTTCAATTGTCATATTGTTGTTCTTAAACTTGTTATTAAACTCAATTTTTGAAATAGCAATTTCTGTGGTCAAAATACTGTGTATGACAGAGTTCAGTGTTGCAATGTTCACAGAGGCGCCAAGGTATTTTCTTCAGTCTTGTGACTTCCATGTTTTCAGTGTTTAAAGATGGTTTGAATATTAAATTTCATTCTCAGAAGATCTATTTAAAATACACAAAGAACGTTTGCTGATGCTAGTAAATTTGCCATTGTGACGTAGTTGATGGTTTAGAATCTTAGAACGTATTTATAGGAGCAGGCCATGGATGTATTAAGAGCAGGCAGGGTGAAAAAAAACTAAAATAAGGCCTGTTGTTTTCATGATTACTTTAAAACTATGGCAAGCAGCTTAGATATAAGATAATATTATGAAACTGCAGACTATGATGGATGCAATGAACTAAATTTCATCCAGGAAAAGTGTTGAAAAAAAAGCATCTGTCCAGCATACACATATAATCTATGAACCTACACAAAGCCTTTTTGCGGGCTCAGTTAACATTTTCATGGTAACCACGAGTTTGTCACCATGCAAATAAAATACACATATTTATCTCAAAACAAGGTTGGTGCCCCATGAACGTTTGGCGTCTATATGAGCATATGCAATCGCTTAGTCATGTCGTAGCTGGTTTTAAGGCTTATAATCCAATTGTCAATTGAGAAATGTTGTTGTATTCTTACATCTGAAGTATGCTGTGGGCAGGACTGTTGAGGTCTAACAATGAATGCTATCAGTGGGCTGTCTCGTAAGCTTACTGTTGTGGTGAATAAGCAGTTCACCGTAGTACATTCCAGGTTGCTATCGATGGAGGATAGGTTGGAGTCGAATATCTATGTGGAAGATACTAACTCTAAGAAGAGAAGACTGGTGAAAAATCACAAGATTTCGGTAAGAATATGTATATAAGCTTTTTTAAGTAGCCCAAGCTAGAAGTAGACTGGTAGCTTTGTGAAAGAATAAGTGAGCAGATCCAGTGTAAGTTGTTTTATAAAAGTGTTTTTTTTTTGGTCTTGTAATTTACAGGAAGCAGTACATTGTCTTTACAAATCGGAGACAAATTGTAGGCGCTACGAACCGGAGCAAGGGTAAGATTTAAAAAATATGCTTTCATTCTTTTGTATTAGGAAATGGGTACGTTATACCAAGCTTAACCGTGCATTTTTTGTTTGTTTGTGTGTAATTAACTTTTATTGTGACTTACTTTTTTATTCATAGCATTCTCATTTAATTGTTTTTCAGCTGTGTGTAACACATATTACGAAACAGTACGCAGGCTCTCCAGGTACGAACAACCAGCGGCGGAAGCGAAAAGTTCAGTTTGGAGTCGATCGAGAAGAAAGAGGGTAAGACTATTGGATTATAATAGATTTTTTTGGTCAATGTGAATGTTTTTCAGATGCATTAATAGATGTGTTGTGTCCATATGTAGTGCTGATTGTGTTTATTGTTTTTTTTTTTCGCTTCTATTCATATGCTAAGTAGAGCCATTAGCTCTGAGTGAGGAAATTCTGTCCAGGCGCGGTTTTGCTGCTATTCATATGCAAATTAGAGCCATTAGGGCCCTCCGTGAGCTCTCCACATACGTCATGGTTCGTTTCCGTCAATATGTGGCACAGACGAACGCAACGTTTGCAGGCTGTAAATTGTCATTAACTGCCGAAAATTAGGGAGATTTCCGGGCGTTTATGGGGATGAAAATCCCACTTTTCATGCAGTGTGGCCACATAAGTCTAACATTTTAGAGTGATTGAATGAACAGCCAATGAGCTGTAACTTTGTTTGTGAAACTATATTTTTAGAAAAAATGCACTGTGATGACGTTTACATCCGGGTCCTGAGACAAACATCACATATCTTTTGTAAAATATCTCTGTCAATCTTCAGATAAAATTGTTAATCTTGCACATTTTTAAGATCTCTGTTTCATAAGGATGACATATATGCTGAAATTGCTAAGCTTTTGGACACTTTTCACATCTGTCTTTTGTTCAGAAGTGCAGGCCAAATACACTAGGTTTTTCATTTATTTATGAATACATTCAGTCGGGTAAGAAAATGAATTTTCACATTCAATTTGGATTTTACCTGGGAAAACTATGCTTTATGTCATTACTGGGACACTTTGATGACCAAAAAGAAGGATTTTATGACCGTAAGTAAAATATTTTTGTAGTAAAAGTTTAACAGAAGTGAAGTGTGCCAACCTATATTTCCTAAGTAAAATTTAATTATTTTCAAGATGCGTACCTGACATTAAGTAGTCTAACATTGTGAATTTTATAGCTAAACTACATCCGATTTGCTAGAATCCCATGATTCTAAGCTTTAAGAACATATAAGACTTTAATATATAACCTATAACCGGAGGGCGATAGTTGTGTTTCTAGTAGACATTTCAATTTTTTTTTATAAATGTGTAGTTAAAACTCGCTGTCATAACGTTGTGAATTTTACAGCTACACTAAAACCAAGATTTCTACTAGAACCCCAACATTCTAAGCTTTAAGGAGATATATGACTTGTATATATAACCTGAAAAATGAGGGTTCTAGCCGTTTTCCTTTTGTCATTCAATTTAATTTGAGGTACAAAATGGCTAGCTGAGTAAACAAGCTAACAGCTTTTTGTACTGGCTGTTTACGTCACATTATGAATAATAATTGTCTTGTTTTAATAGCTATTTTAAAACCGAGATATTTGCTAGAACCCCAACATTGTATACTTTAAGGACATATGAGACACGCATTTATAATTTATAATAAATATTACATTTGTGAGGTTTGATTTTTTTCCGTAATGTATTTTCTATGAAGTGAAAACAAAAAAATATTTTATAGCTACACTAAAACCGAGATATTTGCTAGAATTCCAAGCGTCTAAGCTTTAAGGACATATAAGACATGTATATATAACAGTGTTAGCCTTGTTTCTAGTTTGACATTCCATTTAATTTGAGGCACATGTGTACAAGGCACGTAGCTCACATTATGTGGGGACATTTTTTTTATAGCAACTGTAAAATTGTGACATTGGCTACATTCCTGAGTGTCAAAGCTTTCTGTAGATATATAACATTTTTATATAACCTAGAAATAGGACTTGTGAACTGTGATTGTAGTCCAGTTTTTGGGGGTGGTGGGGGGCAACATCTCCCGATTTCAGGAGTTACCATGGAAATCCAGGGAGCAAAAAGCGAGCAACCTTTTATAATTGAAACTGAGTTGGAGGTTTTAATGCTTGCTTATGAAGACTATATGCCCATTATAACAAAAAAGCAATACTGCTGCATCAGCAAAAGAAAGAGAGTTGTCTTGGCAAAAAATAACGGACAGAGTAAATATGTGAGTGTAAAAAATAATAAATGGGCTATTTTTCCCTTTCATTGTAATGCGAAAATATTTTGGGCATGTTCTAAAAATAGACAAGCATTTACTTTTTGCCCTCCATAAATGTCTTAATATTACTGTAGTAATGTACATATTAGGCTAGTAATATAGAGTATTGGCTTCTCGTTCTATCAGGTGAAATCCTTCTGGACCCAGAAGAACTTTTACCAAGTCAAAAGGAAACATAAAACATTCTCTAACAAGGTAATCTTTCCTGAACTTACCAAACTGTTACTGAAGCCATGTAATTTAGTATTTAATGTAATTGTTTTATGTAATCAATAGAAAGAAGGGTGAGGCCCAAAAAACAGGCGGGGGTCCACCTTCCCTCACCCCAGCTGAGTTGGCACTGCCCCCTAGGGTTGGGTATCATTTGGATTTTAACGATTCCAATGCCGAACCGGTACTTTTAAAACGATTCGGATTCCTAAACGATTCCTAAACCGATTCTTAAAAAACAGAAAAAATAACATTAAAGAAAGGCTCTTAGAGTTTTTTATAGAAGATTATTTTAATTTAACAATATATTAATGTTTTAAATTACTTAAATATATAATAATTAAATCTAAGTCACCTAAAACACAACTACACTAATTTAATAATGAATTACAGTTACATTATTAACAAGTAACAACAAAATAAATGTTGGTATGCTAACTAAACCAGCTTCAAACTTTAGCAGTTCTTTTGCAGAAAAAGTTCCATATATGCCTTTTCTGGCAAGTGTCACACCCACACCATCTTCGAGGACCTTCCGGCTCTCTCAGTCACCGGAATACTAGGATTTCATTAAGTGTCAAGTCCAGGTTATATTGTTCAGCGGTAGTACCTTATATGTTATGGTTAGAGGAGGGTAAATGGACCTCTAGCCTTCTCTATGTTTCATTAAAGACACCAGTGTTCCGTTACGAAGCTGTTGCCTATTGTAATTAAGAGAGTATATTTCATAATTTGTGGTCTGTATCTTGTTGGTTAATCCGCAGGTGTACCTTGTTTTGTTCTCGTTCTGGATATCTGTATGTTATATTGAGTATCTGATTAAAACCGCAATACCTGCGATTGCTTCCATTCGTTATTCATTGGGACTGAGCGTGACAGCAAGACTGTACGACATCCTCTCCTGAATTATTCTTTTGCGCTACCGTATCTCAGACGTTCTCGCAAATGACGTTCCCAGGAAACTATTTTGAAAACATGATTTAAATTGTATGCCAACATATTTATGGTGTTTTTACGTTGAGCTGCCCGTTTTGATATTAGGCTATATTCGTCCTTCTATTAAGTTGCACCTGCATGTTTCATTTCGCCGGTTCATGCAAGAACATTCCACACATTCCATAGCATTCTAAATGATATATTAATGTTCACGGTTAAGGTTAGCTATGTGGTTACCATTGATTGTATACGTTGTTACTGAGGTTAAACGTTAGGATAAGGGTTAACGTTACTAAAAAATATATATATAATGTGCAACACGCTTGCATTACGCTGAAACGGAGAAAAACACACAAAAGCATCCATCTGGATTTTAACTCGCAAACTCCAGGATGAAAAGTTTGTCATTTTAAAAAGTAGCTTAATTTACGTTAGCTAGATACCGTAAATTAGGCTACTTTTAAAATGCCAAACTTTCCCGTTTCGCAGCATCAGAGGGAAAATACTTCAGTCGTTACACGATTACAAGTGTAATCAAAATTAGGAACCGAAATTTGCGTTCTGATCCAGTTCGATTCCTACCGGTTGCGTAGGAACCGGTTCCATAGTGGAACCGGGATTTAGTACCCAACCCTACTGCCCCCTAAATAAAGGGCGACCTATGGTCGATGGGATTCCAGGGGGCAGTGCGTCGGACTTAGCCACCAACACAAGTGGCTTAGTAAAATGTAGGTGTACCATATTAAAACATATGATTTATTGATGTTTTCACTTTTTCTATAAATTCTATAAAAAAACTAAATCATCAAAATCATGCGGGGCGCAGATGGCTCAGTGGGTAGGGAGTCTGACTTGTAGTCAGAAGGTTGCCAGTTCGATTCCCTACTGAGCCAAATGTTGTTGTGTCCTTGGGCAAGACACTTTACCCTAATTGCTCCCAGGTCGTTGCTGTAAATAAGAAATTGTTCTTAGTCAACTTACCTGGTTAAATAAAGGTTAAATAAAAAAATAAAAAAATCAACTGTCACCATTTCAAAAGGCATTGAAATGCATTTTTACAGTCATTGTTTCTGTCACAACCTGGCAGGGACATCAGCCAGGTTGTGGCTGAAAAGGACAGATGAACTGAGATTGGACTCTATATACATATATACATATTCTTATCTATGTGCCATTTTGAATGTATGCCTTTTTGTGTTGCCATAGATAGATGGCATTCCTTATATATTTTCCAGTGCTTTGCATTGAAGTTTTGAGTTGCTGTTGTGTGAGTAGTGCCTTCCTCCTGTTCACCCTGAAGTTCTAGTCTGTGCTGCTTAGGTAACGCAGGGCAGCTGTGTTTAATTGATGATTGCATGCGGCCGGTGCAATCAGGCTCTATATTAGATCGAGTGAGCAGAAGGAAGGTGTGATTCATTGTTTGTGTGTCAGTATGGGTTAGGTGTCCCAGAGTCCAGATGTATGTAGACACTGTAAAAAAGCAAACTTGCAAACATTGAGTTTACTATATTTTCTAGAAAACATGATATTTATACTCAGTTAATCCAACAAACCTTTGTAAGTTTGCTCATAAGTTGGCTGAACCGTGAATAATAATTTGAGTGAACACATAATTCTGAGTTGACTTGTCTAAATGTATAAAACAACTTCAGTCAGAAAAGTAAAATGTGTTCACTCAACTTAAAAAATACAGTCACGTTGCCTCAAAACGTGAAGTTTTAAGAACTTCAATTTTGAATGTTTCTAGAGAATCATGGGTAATTCATCATTTGTAGATTCTAAGATGGTTTAACATCATATTTTATACAATTGATGGAAGAATGGTACATACATATATATATATATATATATATATATTTTGGTATTACGTGACTTGCTGTGAAATGAGTCATGATGTATCTTTATCAGTGGAGGCTCGTTCATTGAGGCAGGGGAGGTTGTTCCTCCTCATTTTTTTTGAGAGGCAAAAGGGAATTTAAGAATATAAAAAGTAGTAATTGGTTCAAATAAACTATTACAAAATCTCTATATAATTTATAACATAATTAATTTATTCTTTGGAAATAAATAATTTAAATGATTATTAAAATGCTTAATCAGTGACATATGCAGGCAGATGGGTGACGTGTTTGGAATATAACGTACTGTAGACTACTAGAGGAGGCGAGAGGAGGTAAACGGCTCTTTTACCTTCAGGGCGGGACATCGTAATATCAATTCAATACACTTCTATTTTTTTATACCTTTTTCATGCTAGTTTCTTAATGGCCAAGACACATGTCATAAGATGCCTTGGAGGAACCCTCTCCCTTACCAATCAACTACCACAATACAATATTGACATCCAATATCGTCCAATGATTTGTTCCAAATGTCATCTTCAATTCTCCATCAAGTTGTACGTTAGTACAATGACCTGCTGGTAAAGCGAATATCGATACACGTGTTTACCATAAGAGAATTATAACTTCAAATTGTGGACAGCGTTTTATTCCTTTTATATAATTATTGAGAATTAGCTAGCTAGTCTGCACATATTGTGAACTACCTTGTGATTTTTCAACATTACATTTTCCTTGTTTTTTCAGTAGCTACCTTGTTTTAGCTTATGCAGCTCGGCAGGTCTAAGGCAATGGCTAATATGCATTTCTGTCAGGACATTAATGGCGAGGAGGTGAGGCATGGCATTGGGCTCAGAGAGTGGGTTGGAAAAGAACCACTATTGGATTATTTGTTGTTGCAGCAATTCCAGAGTTTGGATTATGCAGAGAAGGTAAGGATCAAAACTGCTGGAAGACTAAACTCCACAGATTATATTTACCATAAATGCTCAAGGTCACCAGATAAATTCAAAATTCAACATGGTCTGGTATGAGAAATATTCTTGGCTAAAAGGCAGTCCTGCAACTAACAAACTGTATTGTTGGCCATGCCTTCTGATGGGGAATTGTAAATCTTCTTCAAAGTTTAACAGTTTGTCTTCCTTGGGTTTTTGCAATAAAAAGAATTTGGATTGGGCTACTAAAAGACATGCTGTGTGTTGTGAACACATTGGCTCCATTAGTAGACTGAAGCTTTTTGGTTGGGTGCCCACAAACAAGTTAATTGATTAGGGAGCTCGTTTGCAAAGAGCAAACCACAACGTTAAAGTGACACAAAACAGAGATGCTTTAATCCGTCTAATCAATAGACAGTTTATTGATAGACAGTTTATATAACAGTCCCGCCCACAGCCAACTCCGGAAGTAAGAATACAATACATTTTCTCCATTGACAATTCGAGTATAAGCCATAAAATCGTAACCGTCAATGGCAGACTTAAAACCAGCTACGACATGACTAAGCGATTGTATATGCTCATATAGATGCCAATAGTACATAGAGCACCAACCTTGTTTTGAGATAAATGTATTTTATTCACAATGTCTTGGATAAGTACTTCATTATCCACAACCCTAAACCAGCAGTGATGCCTCTGATTGGTGGAAATCCATGATGTCATGGAGACAAACTCGCGGTTTCCATGGAAATGTTTACTGAACTCGCGAAAAAGCTTTGCATTTCCAACTCTGGCAGGCTGCCCGAGTCGTACGCCTATGTCGTAGCAAAAAGTATGGATAGTTAGAGAACTGTAAGTATGTTTACTGAGCTGTAGATTACATCATATTTCAAAGATGACATTGTGTGAGTGAAATTAGCTAAAGTCAGGTAATTTAAAGTAATGTAAAGGCGGAAAGATAACACTCATAATGTTTTATGGGATGAGTAGTTCCTTTACTCGGAATAAAAAATATGTACACAGTCTTGTACCTTGAACTTTTTTGGGATTTGCGGTTCATCTTTTCACTCGAAATTATATTTTGTATGCTTATGAGTCACGTTGTAGCTGGTTAGCCTAAGGCATGGTCTAAAACTCAACGGAAGAAATGAATGGGAAATTTACTTCCGGAACCCAAGCTCTCTCGGACGTGGGGCGGGACTGTTGAGCTCTATGTGACAGCTCATCTTGGAATGCAAGAGCAACCATTTCGAGGACATGATGAGAGGCAGGAGTCTGCTAACCAGTGCGTCTACAGGGAGTTTGTGCACTTGATAGCATGCAGGGCCGTGCACAGACCTTTTGAGGGGCATGTGTTGAAACTGAAAAAGGGCACCCCCCTCCTTTTTACATATATATATAAATATATATATTTATATTAACATTATTTAGTAAGCCTACATAAAAGGAAGAAATGGTCACATCTTCATGACAAATTCAATATTATAAAATAATAGTCTAAAAAAAGCTGTAGAATAGATACACAACAAAAGGTCCAGTGTTAAATTAACATTCTCAGGTGTTAATTTAACACTGCAATTTTTGCTGTGTATACTCACTATTAATTACAACCATAATAATAATAATAATCATATAGATAATATAGATATATAGGGTTTCAGGGCATCTTTCATCTTTCAAAAGAGCAACCTTCTGTGAGCAATGTGCTTGAAGATGTTTATGACTGACATCCACTGGTCTCTTATTCACTACACTTTCCCTAAAATAAGCCAGCAATTAAAAAAATATATAATAGTGTGAAAACTATAGTTGCAGTGAAAAACATATTAGAATGATTTCTGAAGGATCATGTGACACTGAAGAGTACAGAACTGGAGCAATAATGCTGAAAATTTAGCTTTGATAAAATAAATAAATTTATTTTTAAAATATTCAAATAAAAAACAGTAACTTTAAATTGTAAAAATAGTTCACCATGTTACTGTTTTTGCTGTATTTTGGATCAAATAAAAGAAGCCTTGGAGCAGAAGAGACTTCTTATGAAAAAATGTAAAAATCTTACCTTCCAAAAACTTTTGCATCACATTCTGCATGACAAAACATAAAGATTTCACAGTGATCTGATTCTGTAATGTCTTTTTAGTTACTACTACAACATTATTGTACTACATTTATACATGTGAAGACAAGCCGAGAGTACAGTACAAATTATCAGTCATTAAACAGTATCTATCTGTATTATCTATCTTTTTATTTCTCTGCCCTCCATGTTGTGTTTTTTTTGTGTTTGATGTCTCCATTTGCTTTTTTGCTTGTATAAGCAGACTGCCTGTCCTTCTGTCTGTTAAACTGTTTGCATCACTTTGTGAAGTGACCTTGGGTTCTTGAAAGGCGCTATAAAAAATACACATTATTATTAATATTATTATTACAGAATACTATACTGTACCTAGAAGAATTAGCTAATATGTGCATATTAACAGCCTTGAATTAACCGTTATTTAATATTATTACCATAACATGAGTAAATGTTAATAAGTTAAGCTTATCAGCAATCATAAATCAAAAAAATAAATTTCTTAGAAATATAGCCTATGTTACCTAGATGACGAGGATCACTCGTCGCTTTGTATAAGTTCCAGTACGAAACAGCGCGGGGCACACCTGCGGTTATGATTTAAATCCGATAGTAAAAACGAATGATATGTTGTTGTATTACTTATCAATAGATTGTTAACATTATACAAACGTCAAACTAAAATGCAGCTACGGGGGTTTTGACCAGCGAATGTGTGCAAATGTGCATTTAAAACAGCACCGTCGGCATTACATTACATTTTCATCAACAGGTTATAAACTAGTTTGTTGTAGCTATATGGGTGCTCAGTTTTTCCTGTTGTAAAATACATTTGGCCAAAATTTCAGACATCAAATAAGTAAAATATTGCCTTTATAGACATAGTGTTTAGCACTTATTCCAGACAAGATCTTTGTTTACCCTTGCCAAAAGTTGTTCAGCTCCATTCTGCATACGCGGCTGCTGGGGAACTCCGGTGCATTCTGCAAGATAGAGGGGGCGGAGTTCAGGTTTACTGACAGTTTGAGGAGCGAACAAGATTTACACAGGCTCTTTTTAAGAATTTTCATTAGCTAAATATTTGTAAAATAGACCAAAAGACATAAAGGGTGACCAATAGCATTGATTTATTGAAGAAAAAACACCACCACCAAAAAAAGGGCACTTCAGAGTGTAAGGGCAAAAAGGGCATGTGCTCTGCACAGGTTGAGCCCTACCTGTGCACGTGCCTGATAGCACGCTATGATGCAGTATTGGCGGACCATATTGAAACTTCTAATGTGTTCTCTGGCTTGTCTTAAACCTCACTGTAGCAATTGTAATTTTGACATGCAGGAGAATTACCACCATCTGGTAAAATAGATGTATTATAATGTGCAGTGGACATGGTTGGTTATATTCTGCATTACCCTATGAGAGGTTATCATTCCATGGAATGCTGTGTTCTAACATTTCTGGTGTCATGTGGATTACACATGGAAACAGAACCAGCCAGCATGACAACTTCTAGGTGACCCTGCCTAAACCAACTGGACCAGAACCAGCCAGCATGACAACTCCTAGGTGACCCCTGTCTGTGTTTTTGTCCACTGAATTGTGTAGTTGATGCAACCGTACATCTCAGAATTTCTCCGAAATTACGTTCTCAGGAAACTATTTTGAAAACCCTAATTATGTTATATGCCAACATATTTAGTTTTTTTTACGCTTGAACTGCACGTTTGTTATTAGGCTATATTTGTACTTCTATTACGTTGCCCCTGTACATTTAGTTTAGCGGATTTATGCGAGAACATTCCACAAATTACATACATTCCATAGCTTTCGAAATTATTTTGCAACATTCACAGTTAAGGTTAGGTAAGAGGATACTAACGGTTAAGGTTAGGCATGAGGTTACTAACGGTTAAGGTTAGATATGATGTTACTGAGGTTTAGGTTAGGATTAAGGTTAGGGTTAACATTGCAAAAAAACGACTGTCTGCATGTAGAACAAAACACGCACAAAGTGCCGGTCTGGATTTGAACTTGCGAACACTAGCATGCAAGTCACGGATTTATACGCCCATCCACCATCCCCGACCTCCACCCTAGCAAAAACGACGCTATTTACACGCGACGTCATGATCTTCATATGTTCATATTTAACATTATTCGAGTGTTCAATTTAGTTCCCTACAAACGTAATTGACCCTCTCATATGTTCATATTTGACATATTTTGGTTTTACAAAATAGTTCCCTCAACGTATTTCATGTGATTTAGGGCTGACACCACCATATCCCCTATTCCAACACTCATAAAAATATTTCCTTCATAGGTTTGCTCATTCTGTCAATTGATATGTGTTCTAGGTAACCCTGACTTTTACTCTATTTATTATCGAGGCATTTTACTGTACAGTTTCAGAGAAAATTACAGGCAAACTTCCCCAAATGTCAAAGTGCACTTGCACTACATCCTCTTTTCAAACACTTATAAAAATCTTTCCTTCATATGTTTGCTCATTCTGTCAATTGATATGTTTTCTAGGTAAGCCTGACAATTACACTAATTATTAACAAGGAATTCTACTGTATAGTTTGGGAGAAAAATAAAGGCAAACTCACCCATAAAATCAAAGTGCATTCAACCACACGCAACCATATCCCTTTTTCCAACACTCATAAATATCTTTCCTTTATAGGTTTGCACATTCTGTCAATTGATACGTGTTTGAGGTAAGCCTAACTAATACACAATTTACTGTCAAGACGTTTTACTGTATAGTTTGGGAGAAAATAAAACAGGCAAACTCACCCATAAAATCAATGTGCATTTAAGCACACAACCATATCCCATATTCCAACACTCATAAAAATATTTCCTTCATAAGTTCTCATTCTGTCAAGCTTCCTAGTTTTACTGCTCTAAATATGATAATATTTTACCGTGTCAATTTTGAGAAATTACACTCTAAAAATCACTCCAACAGCAAAAATAGCACAAAACGTTAACGTTTCTCTAAACTTTGACCTTTCACCAAAACAATTCATTGAAAGTGTACTCCTTTACTTAATTATTAATTATAAGTTAACATCATATAACTGTAAGTAAATAATTCTCATAAATTTATTTCAAGATGACCCTAACTATAATGATGTTCATGACAAGTTGTTATAATCAACTGTTTTTTATACAAATAACGGTATAAACACACAATAATTTAAGGTACCAAACATTAGGTGTATCCAGTATAAGTAGTACAAATATAACAAATTCTGTACGTATAGCGGTACTTTAAATTACACAAGTAATATACAAAAATGAAAATCTAAACTTAAATATATCTAATTTATACTATATATTATAAGGGAAACAGCACTTTAAAACATTTGAAATTATGAAGGCACTTACAAATGAGGAGGTTATACAGAATGAAAACAATACTTTTTTGTTTTACACCTCTTTACTTAAGATTTCAATGAACTATTATTTTTGGCTTTTAACCAAAACAAAGAGCAAGATCTTGGGTAGATATCAAGGATAAATATCAATGAAAGTCTACATAATACCCCAAACCTCTATAATCAACAGCTTGTTCACTAAATATTTATCCAATGTTGACCAATAGAAAACTTTAAATGGATTGGAAAAACAACACTGAATAAAAATTAAATTAACTCTTCTTGCCCTTAAAGAATAATTTAACATTGAACATTTTACTAAATGGTTTGGGTTATACTCAAACCAAAATACTGCATTACCAGTTATCAGTCAGACAACATGTACACATATGGCAAACTCTTAATTTGCTACTGAGACAGCAGTCCCAGTCCTCAGTACGAGTATGTTGAAGCGTTGCTGTATCCATGGGTATGCACTGTGCATGAAACCACCGGCAACAGCTGTCACACTGAATCTGTAAAAGGGCAAATTACCCAGCTTTACTTAAAAAAGTTTAATTCAAAAACATTTCACCACATACATTGGCTTCATCTATGTTTACACGTTTTTGTTCAATTTAGACCAATGTTCCATTGTTATAGCCAGGGACACAGGGTGCCATTTGTCATTTTCATTGTTGGATAATTTGCCATAGCACTGTTCTTACTTTACATGATGTTGTCAGCTGCCAGAGGACAGATGCCAAAATGACCATGACAGAGTATAGATATGGATGTATGACAGTATTTTTTTTTTTAAATTTATTTGTGCAGTATCTCACAAAAGTGAATTTATTTGTAAATATATGATTATAACTTTTAATTTGACAGGACTGAAGAAGTTACACTTTGCTACAATGTAAAGTACTGAGTGTGCAGCTTGTATAACAGTGTAAATTTGCTGTCCCTTCAAAATAACTCAACACACAGCCATTAAGGTCTAAACCGCTGGCAACAAAAGTGAGTGCACCCCTAAGTCAGAATGTCCAAAATTGTTCCCAATTACAAATTTTACATCCCCGGTGTCATGTGAGTTGTTAGTGTTACAAGTTCTCAGGTGTGAATGGGGAGCAGGTGTGGTAAATTTGGTTTTGTTGCTATCACATTCCCTCATACTGGTCACTGGAAGTTCTATATGGCACCTCATGTCAAAGAACTCTCTGAGGATCTGAAAAAATAATTGTTGCTCTACATAAAGATGACCTAGGCTAAAAGAAGATTGCCAAGACCCTGAAACTGAGCCACAGCACGATGGCCAAGACCATACAGCGGTTTAACAGGACAGGTTCCACTCAGAACAGGCCTCGCCATGGTCGACAAAAGAAGTTGAGTGCACATGCTCAGCGTCATATCCAGAGGTTGTCTTTGGGAAATAGACGTATGAGTGCTTCCAGCATTGCTGCAGAGGTTGAAGGGGTGGGGGGTCAGCCTGTCAGTGCTCAGACCATACGCCCCACACTGCATCAAATTGGTCTGCATGGTTGTCATCCCAGAAGGAAGTCTCTAAAGATGATGCACAAGAAAGCTTGCAAACAGTTTGCTGAAGACAAGCTGTCTAAGGACATGGATTACTGGAACCATGTCCTGTGGTCTGATGAGACCAAGATAAAGTTATTTGGTTCACATGGGGTCAAGCATGTGTGGCGGCAACCAGGTGAGGAGTACATAGACAAGTGTGTCTTGCCTACAGACACTTTGGGCCCAATTTTGACATTTTGTACTCACTTTTGTGGCCAGCAATTTAGACCTTAATGGCTATGCGTTGAGTTATTTTGAGGGGACAGCAAATTTACACTGTTATACAGGCTGTACATGCACTACTTTATATTATAGCCAAGTGTCATTTCTTCAGTGCTGTCTAATTAAATGGTATAATCATATATTTACAAAAATGTCACAGGTGTACTCACTAATGTGAAATACATGTATTCAGTTACTGAAAAGATTAACAAGGCTAGTGCGCAGCTGTGCACATACTGTTAACCTGCATTGAACAAGTGCCTGCTATAAAGTGATACCACTGGTATTACAAACTTAAAGCAAAGCGTTTATGATTACTAAATATTGTCCCTTGCCTACATATTGTGCATTCAGATGCAGATATAACTGTTCTTAGAGATTATTCTTAGATTGGCAGCCCGCACTAGAATGTACAGTGCCTTGCGAAAGTATTCGGCCCCCTTGAACTTTTCGACCTTTTGCCACATTTCAGGCTTCAAACATAAAGATATGAAACTGTAATTTTTGTGAAGAATCAACAAGTTGGCACAATCATGAAGTGGAATGAAATTAATTGGATATTTCAAACTTTTTTAACAAATAAAAAACTGAAAAATTGGGCGTGCAAAATTAATACAAAGTTAATACTGTAAGTCGCTTGGGGTATCCCTGACATGCCAGGGATCAGACAGTCGGGTTCCCCTGTCTACTGACACCACTGCACACAGCTCGACCATTAGAATTGATTTCTCACAGCTGTCCCTTCTGTTTCAGATGTAACAAACCCTGTTTGCTGAGTGAGCTGTGGGTTGTACCTATGCTGTCAGAGAGGTCCTGTCTATGTCCTCGCAAGTTTGTGTTTGCCTATGTACAAGAGAGGTATTTGTATATAGTAGTTTTGTGTTGAAACCGTAGTACATCTGTACATTCTATGTTCTGGAATTTAAAGTACAAGACAAACTTGCATTTGACTGCTCCTTCCTACTGACAATTGTGATCACAATGATCATCTTTTGTAGTTACTAACCTTTGGTTGAATGTAGGTTCTCAATTGATAAATATGCACAGTATTAGAAATAATGCCTTAACTTTCATGAAAATCATGAAATTCTTGAACAAGCACAATTTTGATTTAAATGTAAAACAAATACTTTACCCATGGAAGGACCAGGAGCCGGTGGCTTCCTCCTCAAGTACATGGCACAATTTTGCTCTATGTCAAACACTAACATAGAAATGTAACATTTAGATCCTGAGTGAAACAAGTTAAAAAATATGTATTAGAAGATGTCACGCACCTGAAGCTTCAAGTATTTGTAGAGCTAAGTGCCTACACTCTTCTGCCATCTCTCTTTTTGTAGTACTAAATTTCATTTTTGGTATTTCAGGAACTGCCTTGATTACCACCTTTGCCATCTACACAATGATACAATATGTTCTGCAGTATTGATAACTATATTGCATCTTGTAATGTTATGACTGTACACAGTTAAGTAAAATAAAATTGTCAAAGTTTTGAATTTATGCAGATTTGTAAATAGAAGGTATTTGATAAAAAATCATCTTACCTTTATGACAATCACCCCACAGCTACTGCCATCTTGTTGAACTGGGTGTTGCAAAACACCTCCTTTCAATTTGATGTCCACCTAGTCAGTTTTGCTGTGGCATGTTCTTCTCATTTTGAAGTAGGCACTGTGTGAGAATATTTTATATTACATACGGACACAACATTACAGTAAGTATTTTCCTAAGATAAAAGTTTTATTTTGGCCACTGCAATTTAACAGAAACAGTTTTATGCCATTATTTAATTCCCTAAATCTCGCATCTGTTTGTATATAATGTAAATACAATTATTTAAGTATTTATACTGCAATTAGCAGGTTTTCTGTTGCCTTCATGCTGGTACCACATTGCTACTCGACACCGGTTGCTAACATTATCAATAGTCTGGGTATTATTGTCATTAATATTGCTATCATTATTAGTACTCTTACTCATTTCCTGTCTGTACCACTTCCACTTGTAGTTGCACCACGTTTGAAGTATTGTATGGATATTGTGTTGGCTGCTTCTCTCTCTCCCTCTCACCCCGTCTTCCTTTCTGTCACTCCCTCTCTTTCTCTCTCTCTCTCTCTCTTGCCCCCCCTGCTAAATGGCTGTTTTGCTTGCTCAAACTAACAATTTTTGGGTTTTTGTAATGTAATTGATTTGAATACCTGCTTGTTACCTTTTCTCTCCATGTTTTCCTGTGTACCTGCCTGCCTAGAAGTCTGCCTACCTGTACATGCATGTAAGTTAATTTGGGCTGCAATAACTCTTGAACTTGACCACTCTTCCTATTCAGTCTGCATTCGGGTCCAATCCCCATTGCTAAGGCAAACTCAAATTTTCTGAAACATGGGCAATAACTTAAGTACATTAAATCTAAAAACATAACATGATAAGCTTTATAACTTTTAGACAAACACAAATTCCATTTCAGAAGAAATAGGAATAGGTCTCAATCTCGGGTGGGAGGGACTAAGATGCAAGAACAATATGAAAATGACTGAGACAATTAAATTAATGGAATTGCAATTGTCAATAAAGATTTGTTCTTTAACCTGTGTTATAAATCATATGCCAATATATTTTTGTTATCTATATTAACATACAAAATAAAGATCACATGCTTAAAACTTTGTAACTCTGTGACGGACTGTGTGTGCTCCTTTCTGCCTGGCTGCATGCGTTCAACAACATGACAGGTGTATGTGTTTTAGTAAGTTTGTGTGTGTTTGGGATGCAGGAGAGAGGAAGCACTGCAAGACAGTCTATCTTTGCATGGCAAGACCGCAAGGAGGGTGAGGAAAAGCATTGGGACTTTACACACAACCATCTAAAACCAGATATAATTGTTGTTTAAGGTTGCATCTGTCCTGGAATGGCACAGGTGTACCACCACCAAGACCCAAATTTGTAGGGTAGCTGGAAGGGAAACTGCCGATTCCAATCACAAAAACTACCAACAGAGTATATGTTACTGTAACCAGTCCTTCCTTTGTCTTCTATACAGTCTTCCTGTTCACTGTTCCCATTGCCGGTCCTGACCTCTCTGGGGCCCTAAGCAAAATTCTACTATGTGGCCCTCCTTTCTCTTTTTTTGTTTGTCAATTTCCAATTGGCACACCGTCACACCTGACACCCCAGTGCTCCTACTTCAGTCCTCCCTCCATCAAAACAGTTTAGGTCTATCGTTTGATCTAAGAATTAGTAGACCTATACAAAACATGAAAAGGTATAAACAAACAATATTTATTAAATAGAACATGTTATAAGATAAGTGAATATTAACATAAACATTAATGAGAAATTATAAAAAATATAAAATCTATTTCAAATAGTTAAGATGCAATGTAAATTTCCATTAATCCTTTCAGGAAATAGGTGTAGATTTTATTAATATTCCCTCTTAGATATGTTTTTATTGAACATGGGAAAAAAACAGGAACAATACAACCAATTTCTGAAAATACACATTATTTTGTCCATAATATGCATTTGGTTGCTAGTTATAGTGAAATGATAAATTTGTCATTCTAAAACTGTCTACACAGTTAAGTAATTTCTATTACTTAATTGATGTTTTCAAACCTTAGATTAAATATGCAATTTCCTAAAGTTTACTAGTCCAAAACTGTTTTTGTATTTTTGATAGTTTTCAAAAGTTTTACACATATTGGGCGCCTGTGAGTTCAATTGCAGAGGTATAATTGATGAATGTAATCATCCCGTGCATGATCTGACTAAAGGCTTCCATGTTGGATTCGCAGTGTGAAAATATTCGGGACTGGGTGACATCTGGTTGGATGAACCATGTGCACACCCCTCGCCATCCCACAGATCTATCTGTTGCAGAGCTGCCAACAAGGCAGGGTTAGAGGGAATTGGATAGGGAGGAAAATCTTGCATTGAAACCTTTGCCTTATAAAATGTTATTTTATAAAATATAATTTTATGTAAAGCTACATAAGACATGAACTTAATCATTTCTAATAAAATAACTAATATCTTTGGCAACATAGACACTTATTTTTTTTCTAAATAACTAAATCACATCTGAGCTGCCTGTATGCTGAAAATGAGCGGATAATATTTGGGCTGCATGTACAAATGTGGCTTTTTGAAAAATAAAAATTACGTGAATTAAAAGGAACACTGTAAATAATAGAAATGCGTCCTATCCAGTTTATATGATTTTCTGAATCATTACCATGAACAAATGTAATGACTATACAAGAATAAAGAAAAGCATGTTACACCAACAGTTTGACTCAACAGTAAATTCAACGTGGAATTTATAGTTCTCAAGCTGTGGCGTCAAATTATTGTCTGATAGAGATATGAAGACGTTTGGTCTGTCGGCGTTGACAATGCACAATGATGCTCTACTATCTAGCAAGACTCACCTGCGCAGATAGCCCAGTGGTTAGGGAGGCAGACTTGTAGTTGGAAGGTTGTTGTTTCGATTCCCGACTTGTGCCAAATGTCCTGGTACTTACTGAAAGTTATTCTGGATAAGAGTGTCAGCTAAATGAAGGTAAGACTGTGTGGTATTTGAGCTTGGAAGTGTATGTAACTTTTTTGATATTGCATTCTAGTTATCAGAGGATTTTGATCACGTCACTGTTAACAAACAATCTTACGTTGGCAGAATGATGAATTTCAAGTTGGTAGAATGAACAATTGTTCGTAAAGATGACAGCATTTTTGTAGTTTGGAAAATGCCTAAAACTTTGTTGGGAAAACATAAAAATGTTAATGCAGAGGGTTGAAATGGAATTTTGCATTTTTGCAAGCTTTTATTTTTTACAGTGAATGCACTTGAATGCAACCACTAGCCTAGACTCATATCAACAAAATTTCCAATGGAATAAACTTGTTAATTGAAAATGTGGGCCAAAAGCCATATTACTCTTTATAAAACATTTTTGTCCCCATATATTTCAGATGCTTGTGTAGCCATAGCAAACATCATATTGTAGCAGAATAGAAATTAGGTTTCAGGTAGGAAGGACATGATACTTGTTAATTTAGTACTCTAGCTTATTATCTCTTTCGACCTAATGGCCTAAATATCTCTAATATAACTTCTCTAATAATAGAATACAACAAACATGATGTTTGCATCTGAATGGAAATCAATTGGTAATGCAATCTTTACGCGCACATTTCACTGTTTCAGAGAACACAAATCTACCTGATTGCTGTTCCCGTTATTCACTCTCATTGTTTTTTACGCCTTTTGTTGTGACCAGATGGATAATAACTCCGCTTCATCCTCTCACAGTTGAAACCTGCTTTGACACGAGGGAGGCAGGGCCTTGCAAATTTGCGGGGCCCTACGCAACGTGCGTACTGAGCGTATTGGGCCGACCGGTTCTGACTGTTCCTGCTATTTCATTCTGCCAGTCTCCTGTTATGACTGACGTCCAATTACTAAGATAATCTTTTTGACCAGTTCCTCCAGAGTAAAGTTTCCTATATTTACATTTACTTCAATTTTTATGTAATTTGCCTGAAAGCCAGATTTGCATACATTCCAGAATCTTTTGGCTGCGCGATCAGAATCTGTCTGCTCTGCAGGCTTGCGTGCTGGATCAACCAAATACGCTCTGCTGTTAACTGCACTGATGTACTGTAACAACAGTAAAACAAATGTAAATGGTCTGCACTTACAGTATATAGCTCATTTCTAGTCTTTCCGAGCGCTTTACACATTCACCTACTCTCACACAATACACTGAATAGCAGATGCTAAGGTGCCAGTTGATCATCAAAAACACTCATTAACAGAGTCACACACAGCTGAAATTTCCATTGTTAACCATTTTATACACGTCGACATACAGATTGGGGGAGCCAAGGATTAAACCGAACAAAAGCCACAGCCACCCCTAAAGTCATTCACTATATACACTATTCACGATATCACGGAAAAATAAGACATGAAATATATAAATGTAGTTGTTACTAACCAGAAACTTCCAGTGAACATTGTTATTAATCACAAAAGATACAATAGCCTTGTAGTTGTCGAAGTCCACCTGTAACACATCGGAAAATTGATAGAATTGGATGTATAGGCCTACACAGAAAATACTTTCTTCTATTACACTGTGTTGTATTTACTTCATCAGACTGCACACAGTCACACATATATGTTTCATTAGCTAACATGTGAACATTTAAAAATGTTCCCCTACAGGAAAAAAACATGAGTTACCTTCGACAAACTGTTCCTCCTGATCACCTCTCTCTCCTTAAAGAGGATCACGCCCGCAACGTAGTGATTGAGGATGTAAATGGAACTCCCCAAATTACAGTGTGTAGCAGACTGATGAAGGATGCACTCGATAACCTTAAAGTTAGACATGCAGACATACAATTAATAGTCAGAAATTATTAAACACATCACAACATGTATACACTCACCTAAAGGATTATTAGGAACACCATACTTATACTGTGTTTGACCCCCTTTCGCCTTCAGAACTGCCTTAATTCTACGTGGAATTGATTCAACAAGGTGCTATAAGCATGCTTTAGAAATGTTGGCCAATATTGATAGGATAGCATCTTGCAGTTTATCACACATCCTGACTCTACCATCTGAATGTCTCAACAGAAATCGAGACTCATCAGACCAGGCAACATTTTTCCAGTCTTCAGCTGTCCAATTTTGGTGTGCTCTTGAAAATTTTAGCCTCTTTTTCCTATTTGTAGTGGAGATGAGTGGTACCCGGTGGGGTCTTCTGCTGTTGTAGCCCATCCACCTCAAGGTTGTGCGTGTTGTGGCTTCACAAATGCTTTGCTGCATACCTCAGTTGTAACGAGTGGTTATTTCAGTCAAAGCTGCCCTTCTATCAGCTTGAAGCAGTCGGCCCATTGTCCTCTGACCTCTAGCATCAACAAGGCTTTTTCGCCCACAGGACTGCCACATACTGGATGTTTTTCCCTTTTCACACAATTCTTTGTAAACCCTAGAAATGGTTGTGTGTGAAAATAGTAACTGAGCAGATTGTGACATACTTAGACCGGCCCGTCTGGCACCAACAAGCATGCCACGCTCAAAATTGCTTAAATCACCTTTCTTTCCGATTCTGACATTCAGTTTAGAGTTCAGGAGATTGTCTTGACCAGGACCACACCCCTAAATGCATTGAAGCAACTGCCATTGTGGGAGATTTTTGCATTTCACCAATAAGTTGAAGAAATGCAATGTAGCACAAAAGAAGAGTGTTTACAGTCTTTACGTGGATTGTGTGACAAGGGTCAGCTAAATATCTTTTTCTTAGAATGCATAGAAAGTATTTTGTCTTTCTTTAAAACTGTAGACCTCATAAACAATTTTGCAGCAAGATTGAAGTTATACAAGATATTGAGAATGATTTATTGAGTTATGAAGTAACTGGTCCACTGTAAAATCTTGGAGACAAAAAGGAATTGCCTTGTTGACTTAAGTTAGGTTTCTTTGAAGCTCACCATTTGGGGTTCTACCATGTTTAAAATGCTAATGGTATTTGGGGGAAGAAAAAACAAGGGACCTATTTTATTGACTATTGCTGTTTCCTGTGGTTTAAAAATCTTTTGTCAATGATTTCATTGGTGTGTTTGGATTTGAAATGTTATTTAACCAATAAGGACAAATGAGTGTTTACTGATATAAGAAGGACGAGAGAGGAGATTTGGGACTTCTCTCTAGGCTAAAGATGGGAAGTCAGACTTTTAAACAATTAAAGTCTTATTTGCTCTAATTATCATATCTCCGAGTGCAATTATTTAATTACTAAATGCATAAAAAATATACGAAACCATGTGATTGCATTAATGATAGTAGTTGACAAGTGGAAAAAAAGGCTAGGTAAATATCAAAGTGGATGTAGTTAAACACATCTTTTAGATATACTAAATAATAATGTGAAGAATTTGTTTGGTGGCACACAAAGGCAGCAGAAAATGGGTGTTAGATTGATGTGGCCAGACTGATAATTCAAAATGAATTAAGTTAGACTTTAACATTTCTGCTGTGTTTTTATGTCTTACCTTCTATTATGGTTACATACCTCGCCGTTAGGACATTGGGGAGGTCCGAGTGTTCGCAGCTCACTGTGGTGAAATGAAGCAGTTGCCTCTGATTTGAGAGTGGACCATAGAAACAACCACTTCTGTGTTATTTCTCTTCCACAATTTAGTGAGCTTTTTCTGTAGTAATTCCTTCAGACCAAAATATGTTTTTACTTTTATTTAATAGTTTAATTGTTAAATCATGTATATTTACTTTAATTTTGGTACCTTTCTATCTGAAAATTTCATACAGCTAAAACACAGAAAAACTACAGCTAAAATACTACAAACAATTAAAAGATGTCCCAACATGTTATATTGCAGGAAAGCTTATATACAATTGACACATTGTTGCATTCACTGTATAAATGATGTGTACATAAGATCACCTGTAATTGAACATCCTCTGTAGTTGGAATGGTTCTTGTCTGTGTATCCTCTTCATCAGTGTTTTAGTACCCAAGACCGGTCTTGGTCTCGAGACCACTTTTTGATGGTCTCGGTCTCGACCGCATTTGTACTCGGTCTTGTCTCGGTCTCGGACATTGAGGACTCAGGACTTTTTTTCAAGACCAGTCAAGACCATAACTGTGGAAATATCACTAAATTGCCAGTATATTGTCTATTTTTTGTTAACATATTTGCTTTTATTGGATGTAAAATGTACTGATTACAATCCAAGCAATAACGTGAATCATTGGTCATTGCTAATTATGTATTTTTGTTACCGCTGTCACCCATCCCCGCCCCCTTTCACTCGCACTCCCAAGAATGTGAGCTGTATTTGAGTGGGAGCGGGAGAAGATGTCTGCAATATCTTCAGTAATACAACTCGGCAACAAAATCATACAGAATATATCTGTAAAAAAACATCCAGAAGAAAGCATACAGCTTCTTGTAAATACTGCAGTGCTTCGATTTCAGAGACGGTGGGGACTACTTCAAACTTTTATCTTCACTTAGAAAGGAAGCACAAAAAAGGTAAGCTATGTGTAAGAGTGATGTTTAGCAAAGCTTTCTAGCTAACGTTAGCAACCTGCCTCGGATGGGGATTGAAAACGGGTTCCACTCGAGAACCGGTTCTAACAGAGCCATATATAAATCCATCTTTGTATGTTAACGAGTCCTCTTATCGACGCTCCTGCTCCAAAGCGAATTTGTCCCACCACCATAGTCTTATTTGATCAATGAGTAATGTAGACAAAATGCTGTGCGTGTGTAGCTAATGTTAAGTTACATCGACCTTAGCTAATGTCAGCTGTATACAGCTCCCAACATTACAGCTATGCGCCGACTTGATGCTCTCTCGTTTGGGTTAGAGAGCTAACCTATATGAGCAGAGATTGGATACTGAGTAATGCGCCTCAACTTATATGAGAAATGACTAAATTAAGTAGGTTATTGTATGGCACGTTACTTTCAGAGAGCTAATTTTTAAGTTCCAGATTAAATATATTACTTTTTACCAGCACACACTCTCTGGCTCATACCATATCAAACATTTAACTTCCTTGTTTACCTATTTGAAAAATGTGATGGCCAAAATACCATTGATTTATATTGTTTAATTTTTGATGAAACTGTTCCCAATTAAATCAATTTTGTACTTTTATAAATCACATGCAGTTAAGCCACTGACTTTCTGACCTCTTTGTATTAAATATCTTTTGTTGCTTTGAATACACATAAAAGCTACAAAAGACTCTTACAATAGTTGTTCCTAAACAAACATCAACATTTCACATAGATTTACTGTGTTCATAACAATACACAGCTTTTCTGCATTTTTAATGTTGAATGTTTGGCATTTTTTACACATTTAGATTTGAAAAAAAGGATTGTTGTTGGTTTAAAAACAACATAACTTTATGTATTGTTTATAAAAGGCGGAGAAAAGTGAAGACTTTAGTGATGAACAATGAATAATTGTTTCACATTCTGTACTAAATGATGGAAGTCACCCAGGAGTATTGAATAAAGATGGTTAAGTTTATTTCAGTGTTTTTATGGGAATGTGGATCTTTCAGATCAATTTGAGAAGCTCTTTTGATCATGTTTCACATTTTATTGTGTCATGTAGTTTGGGGCGCTGGTCTTGGTCTTGACTCGGTCTCGCCCTCCCTCTGTCTTGGTCTCGGCTTGGTCTCGGCCCCTAAAAGTCTTGGTCTTGTCTTGGTCTCGGTATACTCTGGTCTTGGTCTTGTCTTGGTTTCAGGTTAGGTGGTCTTGACTACAACACTGCTCTTCATAATGTTCTGGATTATCGGATCTCGATGCAGCTTCCGATAAGATCTTTTCTTCTGGGTTCTACATACAGATATAGCAAAAGTAATGTATGAGTTTTATTATGTACACAAGTCCTTTTGTGGGGTTTTTCCTTAGACCACGGACCACAGCATGAGTACTGAAAACAGCCTAATAAAAGGCTGTTCAATTACATCACAAAGCAATTTGAATAATCAGTAATACGTAGTTACAGAAAGACTAGAAAAAAACATTTTGAGATGATGATTTGCATTTTCTTCTTTTTAAAGATTGAATTGTGGTGAATATACAGTAACTATTTAACAATGTACAGTATATTATGTCCATATTAACAACCAACACCCGGCGTGCTTTCATGGGTTTTATACTTCTAAAGAACTTGTATAAAAACCAGACCAGGCTATCACGCCCACGTAGGCAGGAACAACAACACAAGTCACATGAACACAGCAGACAAATCAGAGCACAATCACCCAAATACTAAACACCTGTACATCATTTACTCACATATAAAAGCCAGTCAAACAGATGCCTCTTTGTGAGGTATTGTTTCACATTCATTCTGCCAAGCAGTATATATTTATTTGATTACCTGTGAATGACCTTATTGTCTCTTTTGTATTACGATCTCTGGATTCTGTTTTTGTACTTCAGCCGAGCCTTGCCGTGTATGACTGGACCTGGAGGATTGCTTACCCTTGTATTGTCCTTGCCTGACCACTGACTTACCTGGATTCCGGAATTGGAGGATTGACTAACTGTGCATGACATTGCCTGAATTTACGTACCATTATGTATCCGGTAATGTCCTTCATTGATTTCAGTGAGATATTTCTGCATCATTATTGGAAACCGTCTATTAATAAACATTATTAAATATCTCCTTGAGTCTGAGCGTTACACAGGCATGTAAATTGAGTTATTTATCTTAATGTGTAGCCGCACCCAGCCAGTCAAAAGCAATGATGTGTATTTGAACAGATCTTGACCAAATGACAGTTGTAATGACATAGGATATAGTACTGAAGTGTTAAATCTTAATCACAAGGCCGATAACACTGAATTGTACTGAGGAGCTGTGAGAAACCTTCTGCTAATTCGGAGGATAGGGTTTATATAATGTTAACCTCTGTATGACCTCATAAATACACTGCTCAAAAAAATAAAGGGAACACTAAGATAACACATCATACATATGAATGAATGAACTAATTGTATAAAATATGTTAATCTTTACATAGTTGAATGTGCTGACAACAAAATCAAACAAAAATTATCAATCAAAATCAAATTTATCAACCCATGGAGATCTGGATATGGAGTCACACTCAAAATGAAAGTGGAAAACCACACTAAAGGCTGATCCAACTTTGATGTAATGTCCTTAAAACAAGTCAAAATGAGGCTCAGTAGTGCGTGTGGTCTCCACATGCCCGTATGACCTCCCTACAACACCTGGGCATGCTCCTGATGAGGTGGCGGATGGTCTCCTGAGGGATGTCCTCCCAGACCTGGAATAAAGCATTTGCCAACTCCTGGACAGTCTGTGGTGCAACGTGGCGTTGGTGGATGGAGCAAGACATAATGTCCCAGATGTACTCAATCGGATTCAGGTCTGGGGAATGGGCGGGCCACATGAGGTCTAGCATTGTCTTGCATTAGGAGGAACCCAGGGCCAACCGCACCAGCATATGGTCTCACAAGGGGTCTGAGGATCTCATCTCGGTACCTAATGGCAGTCAGGCTACCTCTAGTGAGCCCAAAGAAATCCCACCCCACACCATCAAAGTGGTTTATTTATCATATGCATTGAACAACATACATCATCCTATGCAGAGAAATTCTTATTGACATGGCTCGGCGATTCTATGCAGTGGGCTTAAAAACAAGAATTACAACAATATAGAATTTTAAAATAGGAATGACAATAGTAATAATAGTAATAGTAATAATGATAATAAAAAAACGCTATGTACTGAGCA
>JACXGM010009237.1:14901-28040 GCA_016801145.1 Umbra pygmaea
GGGGGGGGGGGGGGGGTGTAGCTGGGCCAGTGTGTGTGTGTGTGTGTCTGCTCGTGTGTGCGTGCGCCTGCATGTCGTCATAAATGTGTCTTTTTCCTTGAAAATCAAGGTCCTTGTCTACAAAAAGACACACAGGGTCTGACAATTGACCAGACAAAGAAAATGTGTCACCTTAATCACAACAGTGAAATTGAATATCCTAAAAAACTGGGTGATGGAGCCCTTCCTTTCTCTCTAAAGATCCCTTTCGTGTTTTGATAGTTTACAACAAGGTGATTTCAAAGAGACAGCAGTGGAATGACCTCTACATAGAAACAGAGTTTCTAGAAAACAGTTCAGACCACCTCTGTGTCGTATTCGCTCAAAATAGGTTAGCACTCTGCACACAATACTCTGCACACAATTACACTGTGCTACCTCACTCATGCCTTCACACTATTCATACAGTAGGAGACTACCTGTAGCATCAATGACACTCAAACTTGGCGAAATGATACCGCAGTCACAAGCAACCATCACATCCTAAACCCTTGTTTCAGATAATTTTATTTAGTTTATCATATGAAACACTCATTACTAAATCAATTCATTCATAGCCAAAATGAGCCAATCAATAAAGCTGTTGTGCACTGTTTTTCATCCATCAATTTTTCAATGGTGAAATTGACTTACAGTATGTCACTGTTATCAGGCCGCTATTTCATACATGTTCTGACCGTGAAAGCAACGCTTGATCAGGTCAAAATTGATAGTGAACAGAAATGTCACGCTTCCGAAATAGGAAGCCCTACTTAGCTAGCTATATGTAGCCAATATGTTAGCAACTCAGGTTGGTTAAATGCTAAGCTAGAATAGCTAGCTCTAAATCAAACCACATTTTTTTTATTTAAATTTGGAGCAACGGTTGTTGGAAATCAGTCTGTAAATCTCTGCAATGCTCTTTTCACCAGCAGAAGCTCCCACCTAACTTTGCGTCAAGGCAAAAATGGACAGCTGGCTTTGGGAAATTTTATTCCAGCTAACAGCTACTTGAAAAAAATATTGCAGCTTGCTAGCTAACCTACTTCTGTGGAAGATAGTAACACTTCACATGCAGTGTAGTAATAAGTAGAAAGTAAGAGTACTCAGATGAACTCAGATGAAATCGATCTATCTATCTATCTATCTATCTATCTATCTATCTATCTATCTATCTATCTATCTATCTAATTAGGACATACTCAGCTGAACACAGAAAAGTACTATTACTTTGTACATTTCTACAACTCTGTTTATATGTGTTGTTAGCATCATCGCATTCATTTTCTATTAGCTATAATTGGCTGAGTTGTCTGCTTCACTAACATAGCAAATAATTCTACCTTTCATAACATTTTCTACCTAAATACTAATTCCTTATTTCTGGTGCAAAAAACACCTAGTTATACAGTGTAATGTCACAAAAGTTCTGTTGTTGCATCCCACACCACTGCATATTGTTGGCATTGTCTAAATTGTCTAGTTTTGGAACTTTAGAAATAAATGTGAGGTTAGAAAAACAAAACCTGTTCACTGTCATATAATTAAGCAATGTTCTCATTAGGTAACCAGGAAAATAAAAAATAAATAAGACATTGACTGGGCTCACTAGCAGCATGGCTCGGTAGATCTCTGTTTACTAATCTTGAAAGGCAATCTTGACAATGTTAAGTGAAGACAGACTAAAGGCCAGGGCACATACACACACTCAGAAGAAAAATTTAAAGGAATTACTAGTTGCTAGTCACTAACAGTCGGTGGTCCCAAAAAGCATGAGGTGAACTAACGATCGGAAGGAAAATGGATGCCAGGTAAGCACTAGACTTAGGTCCCGTTTACGATTCGATAGCTTTCAGCCACATATTCAAGACCTTTCGAGAACAGCTCAAGAAAATAATTTTAATACTGGTGGTATTTGCAATGGCATGTCTTGAGACTTTAATCGCGCATTTGTGGGTGTGTCATGGAATGTCTTTCAAGACGTCTTAAGTAGGGTGCGTGAGCCCTTAAAAAGCAGACCAGCATATTGACCTAAACGTGAGTCATATTTCCACGATATGCATTTCTGAACAATTGCACTTATATTTCCAAAGCCCCAGGTGGAATCTTTCAAAATCCTCTTGTGGGCAACCTCTGGAGGTTTCGTGAAATGTAGTGGGTATTCGAGAGAGACCAGCAAGTATACACACTACAATTTTGTCTCGTCTCAAGTTGTTCTCGAGAGGTCTTGAATATGTGTCTGAAAGCTATCTGAATGTAAACAGGCCCTTACAATCGGTGCAGTGTGCTTTTGCCTCAACAGATCACTGGGTGACTTCTAAATTACTGCACAGTACAGTTGAGTGTTGTTATGAGCAGTGTGGGTACACACAAGAATTCACATGCACACACATGCCATGACCAGCATACCAACCCTATTGTAGTGCGAAGTGGGTCGCTGCCTTGCAGGACAAACTACATCATGATCGTCAGTTGTTCAAGCCTGACTATAGCTTCTCCGACTTTGCCCGGACCTCCAGCATGAGGTAACGTAAATTGAAATAGCACAGCCTATTTTTGATTGATTTGGAACAATAATAATAATGTATCTACAGTGTATTGCTCAGCATTGCTTAGGCCTTATACACATGCTTCCATTGTGCACACACCTCGGCCTATCCACAGTTATACTACACTGCTCAAAAAATTTAAGGAACACTAAGATAACACATCCTAGATCTGAATGAATAAACTAATTGTATGAAATACTTTCATCTTTACATCGTTGAATGTGCTGACAACAAAATCACACAAATTATCAATGGAAATCTAATTTATCAACCCATGGAGGTCTGGATATGGAGTCACACTCAAAATCAAAGTGGAAAACCACACTACAGGGTGATCCAACTTTGATGTAATGTCCTTAAAACAAGTCAAAATGAGTCTCAGTAGTGTGTGTGTCATCCATGTGCCCGTATGACCTCCCTACAATGCCTGGGCATGCTCCTGATGAGGTGGCAGATGGTCTCCTGAGGGATGTCCTCCCAGACCTGGACTAAAGCATCCGCCAACTCCTGGACAGTCTGTGCTGCAACGTTGCATTGGTGGATGGAGCGAGACATGATGTGCCCAGATCTGCTCAATCAGATTCAGGTCTGGGGAACGGGCGGGCCATTCGATAGCATCAATGCCTTCCTCTTGCAGGAACTGCTGACACACTCCAGCCACATGAGGTCTAGCATTGTCTTGCATTAAGAGGAACCCAGGGCCAACCGCACACGAGGGGTCTGAGGATCTCATCTCAGTACCTAATGGCAGTCAGGCTACCACTGGCGAGCACATGGAGGGCTGTGCAGCCCCCCCAAAGAAATGCCACTTCACACAATTACTGACCCACCGCCAAACCGGTCATGCTGGAGGATGTTGCAGGCAGCAGAATATTCTCCCCGGCGTTTCCAGACTCTGTCACGTCTGTCACATGTGCTCAGTGTGAACCTGCTTTCATCTGTGAAGAGCACATGGCGCCAGTGGTGAATTTGCCAATCTCTGTGTTCTCTAGCAAATGCTAAACGTCCTACACAGTGTTGGTCTGTAAGCACAACACCCATCTGTGGACGTCGGGCCCTCATACTATCCTCATGGAGTCTGTTTCTGACCGTTTGAGTGGACACATGCACATTTGTGGCCTGCTGGATGTCATTTTGCAGGGCTCTGGCCATGCTCCCCCTGCTCCTCCTTGCACAAAGGCAGAGGTAGCGGTCCTGCTGCTGGGTTGTTGTCCTCCATATCTCCTGATGTACTGGCCTGTCTCCTGGTAGCACCTCCATGCTCTGGATACTACGCTGACAGACACAGCAAACCTTCTTTTCACAGCTCGCATTGATGTGCCATCCTGGATGTGCTGCACTACCTGAGCCACTTGTGTGGGTTGTAGACTCCTTCTCATGCTACCACTAGTGTGAAAGCACCGCCAGTATTCAAAAGTGACCAAAACATCAGCCAGGAAAAATAGGAGTGGTGTGTGGTCTGTGGTCACCTGCCGCGGTCGGTGGATCTTAATTGTGGAGGACGGGCTCGGATTACGCTCGGGACCGGAGTGAATGGAATGGTGCGCAATGCACAAAACCCAGTGTGCAAAACAAAAATACACTGGGTTTTGTGCGTTGCGCACCATTCCATTCACTCCGGTCCCGAGCGTAATACGAGCCCATCCTCCCCAATTAAGATCCACCGACCGCAGCTGGTGGTCACCACCTGCAGAACCACTCCTTTATTGGGGGTGTCTTGCTAATTGCCTATAATTTCCACCTGTTGTCTGTTCCATTTGCACAACAGCATGTGAAATTGATTGTCAATCAGTGTTGCTTCCTAAGTGGACTGTGTGATTTCACAGAAGTGTGATTTACTTGGAGTTACATTGTGTTGTTTAAGTGTTCCCTTTATTTTTTTTAAGAAGTGTACTTAGGCTGTACAGTAATTATTTTATTCAAAAATAGTACTGGGTAAACATAATGTAGAATGCAAAATCACAAAGATATTTTTTTCCAGAGACTTCGAGTCGAAATATATGTATTAGTATATACTGTGGCTCCAACTAATTAGGTTTATCCATTATGGCAATACAATGTTTTTTGAGGAACCTTTATTAACTCTGAAGATTACATCAAGACTCTACCACCAATGCGAATGGTGCAGTTCAATACGACGGGAGTCCAGATTCATCTCATTTTGATTATGAATTGTCCATGTTAATACATCGCTTAATTGGCATCTTCAGCAGGATCCTTGGTATGTTTTAAACTGATGACTAGATGCATGGCAGGAGCGAATGCAATTAATATATTATGTCAAATTCCGACAGAGATTTAGTTCAATTTATAAAACGGGTTGAACCTCGTGGCTTTCTACACTGCAGAGGTGTGCGGTTATTCCCTGTCAACGCACAGTCTGTTGTGTGTTAATGCTTACTCAATCTCTCTTTAAAACTGTTGGCAGCAATGAGTTTTACAGGATCATTGGCAGGATTGATACACATTCTTCCGGCTCAATGCACCGACTAACAACATTTTGTTTCACTAGCGCAGAGAAAAATAGAGAAAGCTGCAAGCAGCATTAGAGAAGATAAATTCATGTTTAGAATTGATGACTGGACGCATGCTGCGAAAATGAATGTAGCTCATTGATTGTTTATTGCTAGAGTATGAAACGCAGCTTTGTAGAGCAAAAACATACACAGTTTCTGCTCAATAAAATGAAGAACAAACTGTTGGCGGAGGGGCTGCAATTGGTGATCAATATGTGCTTTTCACCCTCGCAGCACTCAAGCAAAGGCCATTTGCAATCTATTCTGGTTGCGATCGCAACCAATCCTCCTTTGAAACGTGTTCAGAAAATTTCATGAGACTTGAAATAACAAATGCACAGTACATTGTTTCATGCACAGTTGTACATGCTTCAGGCACCAATGACACCAATAAACCTCTTACTGTATTGAACAAGCTGTAAACGAGGTTAGTAGAACCATGTACTGCATCTGGGTTTTTAGACTCAGTTTTTGCAGGTAGGCGGTCCTGTATGACATGGTTGTTAATGACTCAATTGAATGAAAGGTTTAGTTAATTTGACAGAATTACTTAGTCAGAAAAAAGTTGAACTTCCTATCAAAAACACAAATACAAAAAGCAATTCACAACGGAATGTTATAATGTTGTGTTGTTTTGCAATACGATCAACATCTAGGGGCAATTATAGAAAGCCTATCAAGCCAACAGATGAACATCTAAATAATGACCATAGTCTCCTCGTTGGACTGTGTACTAATATTTTATGAACACTTGGACATGTGAATTTTGTCCATTTACCAACAGTATAGCTGGTTAGCTTCCCATTTGGTTAGTTACGGTAGAGATTGAATATTCCATGACAAAATAGCTACTTCCAGTCCTATAACATTTTCCCTTAAGTGGTGTGTACAGGGCAGGTTTCCAATTCTTGAATAATTCTTAGACAGTATTGCACATGAGGAGTTAAGAAACCATAGCACACAGTCGTGGTCAAAAGTTTTGAGAATGTAACAAATACACATTTTTACAAAGTCTGCTGCCTCAGTGTTGATGACGGCAATTTGCATATACTCCAAAATTAATTGCAAAGTCGATATTTGCCATGAAAATTAACTTAATCCCCAAAATAAATGTCCACTGCATTTCAGCCCTGCCAAAAAAGGACCAGCTGCCATCATGTCAGTGACTGTCTCATTAACACAGGTGAGAGTGTTGACGAGGACAAGGCTGGAGATCACTCTGTCATGCTGATTGAGTTAGAATAAGAGACTGGAAGCTTTAAAGGGGGGTGGTGCTTGAAATCATTGTTCTTCCTCTGTCAACCATGGTTACCTGCAAGGAAACATGTGCCATCCTCATAGCTTTGCACAGAAAGGGCTCCACAGGCAAGGAAATTGCTGCTAGTAAGATTGCACCCAAATCAACCACTTATCAGATCATCAAGAACTTCAAGGAGAGAGGTTGAAATGTTGTGAAGAAGGCGACAGGGCACCCAAAAAAGTCCAGCAAGCTCCAGGACCATCTCCTAAAGTTGATTCAGCTGCGGGATCGGGGCACCACCAGTGCAGAGCTTGCTCAGGAATGGCAACAGGCAGGTGTGAGTGCATCTGCACGCACAGTGAGGCAAAGATTTGGAGGAAGGCCTGGTTCCAAGAAGGGCAGAAAAGAAGCCACTTCTCTCTAGGAAAAACATCAGGGAAAGACTGTTATTCTGCAAAAGCTGAAGGGATTGGACTGCTGAGGACTGGGGTTGAGTCATTTTCTCAGATGAATCCCCTTTCTGATTGTTTGGGCCATCCGGATAACACCTTGTCCGGAGAAGACAAGGTGAGCATTACCATCAGTCCTGTGTCATGCCAACAGTAAAGCATCCTGACACCATTCATGTGTGGGGTTGCATCTCAGCCAAGGGAGTGGGCTCACTCAAAAGTTTGCCTAAGAACACAGCCAAGAATATAGATTTGTACCAACACATCCTTGGAGAGCATCTTCTCTCAAACATCCAAGAACAGTTTGGTGATGACCAATGCTTTTTCCAGCATGATGGAGCACCATAGGGAAAAGGTTTTAACTAAGTGGCTCTGGGAACAAAACATCAACATTTTGGGTCCATGGCCATGATTACTCCCCAGACCTTAATCCCATTGAGAACTTGTGGTCGATCCTCAAGATGCGGGTGGACAAAAAAACACAAATTCTGACAAACTCCAAGCATTGATCATGCAAGAATGGGATGCCATCAGTCAGGATGTGGCCCAGAAGTTATTTGACAGCATGCCAAGTTGGAAAGCAGAGGTCTTGAATATAAAGGGTCAACACTCAAATATTCACTCTTTGCATAAACTGAATGTAATTGTCAATAAAAGCCTTTATCACTTATGGAATGCTTGTAATTATACTTCAGTATACCATGGTAACTACTGACAAAAAGATCTAAGAACACTGAAGCAGCAAACTTCGTGGAGACCAAAATTGGCTGTTTATTTTAAGACAATGTCAAAGATCAATAACTTTTTCACCAAGACTATTCTCAGAGAAATATTTTTTTTCTGCTGTAGGCTGACCAGAATGTACTAGAATTATGGACTAGAATTATGGACTAAAATTATTTTGAGAAAAGCTAGCGCACAAGCTGTCTTTATGACCTGTGAGTGGATATATGTTTTTTATACCAGATTTCAGCACATGTATTGATGTCCTTTGTTATTTAGGAAGTCATTAGTCAAGATATACATAGCTGTTGTTGATCACTTATGTGAGAGATATTGTATCATACAGCAAAACAAAATATGTACCGTATGCAAGTCGTATTTAAAAACACAAGTCAGGTAAAATGATGTTAATGACTTGAAAAAAATGACTTGAAAAAATTAGAGTGAATTACATTTTCAAGTAGATATTTCATATTTAAGAGAATCCAATCTCAGTATCGCACAGGTTCAATGAATGACCCACATATGTTTTTTTCTTCATATGTCTGTTTTTTCAAGTCTGTTTCTTCATACAGTATGTCTGTTTCTTCATGTCTGCACTGACATGGCTTTTTGCAATCTTCTTTGAACAATTTCATGTCAAAATAGGGAGCTTCATTTACAGTCTTAATCTGTGCCTCTTCTGCATTGGGGCATAGTAGGCGCATTTGCGTTTTCACAAAATGAAGTTATCATTTATAATAATAATAGTATTGAATATATTATTTGAAGCAAATTATATCCAAAGGTCAACGTCTAGAGTTATGAATCAGGTTGAAAATAAACACATTAAAGCAAGAAGACGTTGAAATAACTAAGTCATGGTCCCATCCATCTCTCCTCAAGGCAGGATGTAATTAAAAATATGATTGATGACGAGAAGGCCTCACGCGCCTATCAGAGCTGGACTCGGTGGGAAACCTTGTTGCTCCACAGATGGATAACCAGCTGCGCTCGGGTGTAATCAATGAAGGGACTGAGGCCTGTGAAGGGGGCAGTTCGTCAGGCCGATCATCCCCTCACCGGTGGTCCTCTGTCTCATGGGGGGGTGGATGGACACTTGCCAAAATGTGCATTGTCACGGAAAAGGTGTGCTTTTAGAGAGTCTCGACTTCGGCAGGTATGCTGCGTTCGCCTCATTGCCGAAGAACTCCGGGGGTCATTCTGTTACTTTAAGTAACTGGCAATTGAGTTTGCTCAATTTGGGGTAATTCAGTAATACACCTTGTTCCAAGTACAGAATTGCAAAAGACCTAAATACTATAATAAGGAGATTTTAATATTCTGAAGCTTCGATTTTAACACAGAACATTATGATCACCAACAAAAAAACATTGTTTTTAAGCTTACTATACTACAAATATTAATAAGATTACTAAAAATAAACATTATTTTTCCCCTTAGTGATGTTGCAGGTCACCTTTATAATTTATTGTCTCTAAAATGTTATTTAACCTACTTTCTTCCGTATGATACATTATCTTATTCCTTACCGATGGGCAGATTATTGCAAAGTCAATAAAATGATAAAAAATGATAAAGGGAACAGATTTCACTGATTGTACCATAGGGTCCAGGGTCAATTTGCCCCAGAGGCAGAGATTGTTGTGTTTACACACAAAATAAATGTATATTTTTCTTACTACTTATCTCTCTTTATCTCTTTTACATAGCACCACACAATAACACACACATCTCACGGCCTACTCTGCTGGAAATTGAACTTTTCTTTCTGTTCATTTACGCAATACCATTCAAAAAGCATCTCTGACAATGATAATGAGATTGAGAGTGAAGAGTCTGAGACTTACAGACAAATCAAATCAAAATCAATTCAATTTATTTTATAAAGCAATTTTTACATCAGCAGTTGCCACAAAGTGCTTTTACAGACACCCAGTCTAAGACCACACAAGAGCAAGCAACAAACGGAATAGTGGCTTGGAAAAACTCCCCAATATTATGTTTTCCAGGAAGAAACCTTGAGAGGATCCAGATTCAGTGGGGTGGTCATTTCTGTTGTGGCTGTGCCAGGTGTAATATCTAACAGTGCATGTCCAATTAAGGCCAAGTTAAGGTCCTGTGAGTAGTCCTGGGGCATGATCCAAGAGTTTAGATCTTTATATAGGCTGTGTCCAGTCTTTAGACATATCCAGATCAGCTGCACATCTAGGTATATAGGAAGAAGGACAGCCAGGTGGGCTGTGGGCAGTGACAGTGGCTTTGGACAAGGTCGTCCTCAAGTTCTGCATAGAACTGATACAATGTAGAAGTGACCAGACCATGAGGAATCCACACTGCCAGCTATTCTCACTGACTGAAAGTGAGTTTTCCCTGTCATACATTAGAAATATTGCATGGTCCCTATCTGCTCATCAAAGTCAGAGAAGAGCGCCTGCAGAAAACAATAAGAATGGTCTCAAAAAGATATGATATCAACCATGTCAAAGACAGACGGTCAACATTTGAATTATTCATCCCGAAAGCAAAAGAGACTATATTACTGGATGAGTCAAAATTGATAAATGATAATATTACAAGCACATTCATGCAATAAGAAACAAAGAAACAAATGTAGTTAGTATCTACTGTACAAACACAGACAGATGTTTTTACTCTAACTAGGTAGCCAGGTTTAGCAGTGCCAGTCCAAAGTAGCGTTTCAACCAACACAATTTGACTCAAACATCATATAATGATCAATGTATACATGTAGGTAGCTACTGTATACAAACCAGCTAGCTACTGTACAGATCGAATAATATTCTGCCAAGAAATACTTATATTACAAATATGTTTATACAAAAAATGCTATGAGAAAAAGGATTCCACTAGCTAGTACAGTAGATTAGCATGAACTTAATTTGACATTTTGTGTTTTCCAATTGATTTGCACTACAAATACTGTGTCTAAATCCCATGTAAAAGTATTCAGAGACCCCATTTATAACAATAAAAGAGACTATTCCTCTGTTGGCATTACAGAACCTTCCCAGTAAACTTCTCTACAGACCAAAAATAATTCTAATTCGTCTCTCTTTCTAGCCATATAATGGATACAACATACACTCACAAGCCACTTCGTGAGGTACCTCTGTTGCACTGCTAGTTAAGGCAAATACAGTTCCAATCAATATTGTTCAACCCCTATTGCAAATCTGGGTTTATTGTCAAAATGTACAGTCTGTCAGCTATTTGGAGTGAACAAATCAAACAAAAGCTATTGAAATGGCTTAACACAATGACCTCATTAAAATGCAACTGATAATATCTTCTCCGATCTCAAAATGTTGTACTGTTACTAGAGCACTTATTTGCTGTTATGACCTGCTGCAAACGAGATGTATAGCCAGACACCAGCTTCTGGCAGCGTTCCTGGAGAATCTTAGCCCATTCCTCATACTCTTTGAGTGTGTCATGGTTGTTGGTTCTAGACAGGCTGATTTGATTATTTCAGAAAGTGCTGATATTTTTAGATTTTCTTGCACGACCATCTCTAGAGTTTACGGACAATATTCTAAAAAAATAGAAAATATCTAGTCAGCGAAAGTTCTCTTGGCAAAAATAACTTGTTGATGGCGGAAGTCAACGGAGGATTGCCAGACTGGTTTGAGCTAATAGAAAGGCAACAGTAACTCAAATAACCACTTGTTTCAACCAAGGTCTGTAGATGAGCATCTCTGAATGGACAACACGTCGAACATTGAATCAGATGGGCTACAGCAGCAGAAGACCACACTGGGTGTGTGTTTAAGAACAGAAATCCAAGACTACAATCTGCATGGGCCCACCACAATTGGACAATATAAAATTGGAAAAACATTGCCTGGTTCAATGAGTCTTCTGCTGCAACATTCAGATGGTAGGGTCAGAATTTGGCATGGCTCCATTCTGTTTTTATCAACAGTTCAGGCTGGTGTTGGTGGTGTAATGATCTCAACCCAGGCAAGCAATTTAGGATGTGCTGAAATCATGATGTGCAGCTGACAAATCTGCAGCAACTATGTGAGGCAATCACATCAATATAGACCAAAATCTCAGAGGAATGTTTCCAGCACCTTGTTGAATGTAAGCCACAAATAATTAGAGCAGTTCTTAAGGCAAAAGAGGGTCCAACAGGTACTAGCAAAGTGTACCTAATAAAGTGGCCGGTGAGTGTATATTATATCAATATAAAAATGTCTACAACGCAATCCTAGCCTCTACACATCCCTGTAGCACTGTGTCCACTTTAGGGTATGCGTTTCCATGTGAATTATGTATTTTAATCTAGGACTAATAAAGTACAGCCATTTTTATTTTGTTTTTGGATGTAAGCCAGAGTTAGATGTGTTGTTTGTATTACTATTTCTTTAAGAACATTACAGTATTAAATATATATTTATGTCCCATACAGTAGGTACTTATTTCTTCTAATCTAGACTTCCCTTGCCAAAGATTTTTCCCTAGATAATTCACTTGTGATTTTTTTTTTAATACTTTAGCAATATTGTATAACAACTGAAGGAACTACTGTATAACTATTATGTAATTATGGTATATAGAATTACTTTCCATTGTTGTCCATTAACCGCCAAGGGCATTGAACGGACAACAGTAGGCAATTGTTGAGAAGGAAAATTCTATATAAGCATGTTAGATACAGTTTGAACAGTTTCAAATGGTATAACTAGATGAGAGTGTTATGCACCTAGTATTTGAGGCATGTTAGGTTATCTGAGTGTAGACAGGGGCTTTTCCTCTCTCTGGGAGGGAGAGACTCAAGGCCAAACAATGACTTTGCAGGAAAGCTTTGTGTGGATCTTGTTATGTAGAGATTTGGGACAAGGAATATTTCCCCTCAGAGGGAGGGGCATTTGGTCACTGTGCAGACAGATGACAATCATAGAGAGTCCATCAATGGATGTTCTCTTTTATTATACACATCTGAATATGTTTATGACTTATCTATTATATATTAGACTGTAATACCATCACAGATCTAATACATGTTGGATGCCATTCAGACTAACAAGACATGTTACTAACAGGACAGGAGACAAAGATAAGGGTTACTGAGATATTTGGGAACAACAACAATTAGCAAAGCAATTTGATAAGATAATATTCTAGAATATATGACTTAATGGTTAAGATGACCTGATGATCTTCTAATGTGAGACAGTCACAGGTCTGAAAAGATGGTGTCATCAACAACCCTAAGGCTATACAATATAAGTCAACTCAAATTATTATTCGGGGCTCTTTCCGAACTTGTCTTTGTTACCTTGCCGATACTCTGTGTTTCCAGGACCAACCGTAAATCTCAGAATTTCTCCCAAATTACGTTCTCAGGAAACTATTTTGAAAACCTAAATTATATTATATGCCAACCTAGTTTGAACTGCACGTTTTGTTATTAGGCTGTATTTGTACTTGAATTACGTTGCTCCGGTACATTTCGTTTAGCGGATTTATGCGAGAACATTCCATACATTCCATAGCATTCAAAATTATATTGCAACATTCACAGTTAAGGTTAGGTAGGAGGATACTAACGGTTAAGGTTAGGCATGAGGTTACTAACGGTTAAGGTTAGATATGACGTTACTGAGGTTAAGGTTAG